>RJWM01002958.1:0-119957 GCA_004363535.1 Dasyprocta punctata | reverse complement strand
CAAAGATAGGACTGGAATCTCTGTATCTGTGGAATTAGGAGAGGTGGATGATCTTTCAGTCTGAGGTTGTAGTGGCCAACCAGGTACTGCAGCTGGTCTGGTGTGTGGACCTACAAAAAAGGGGTTGGAACACACTGTAGCTAATATGACTATGAAGAGACCTTAGAAACTCAGTCCATGGGCTCTTATCAACAGCCTGATTCCATAAAGGCTCAGTTAATTTCTACAAGATACCACGCTCCTCCAGGAACCTGAGTTTGCTAAAGCAGGAATGGATTTCAGGGTCATAGGATTAGTCTGGACCCTTGTTCTAGCCTGGTTTAGGGGCAGACATATGTCCTGGCTCTGTGGCAGGTATTGACACTATACATGCTGTCCTAATGCACAGAGCTTCCAGAGCTATCTGGTGCCTAGAAACACAAGACTAGTCTGCCCTCTGAGTCTGTAGGGGCTGACTTGGAGGTTGGACATCCAGGTGCTGGGCTGGGCATTAGATGTACAGGGCTGTCCTTATTCTTGTCTCTATGAAAAGCCAATCAAGAACTGTATTCACAAGGTCAGTCTTACAGCCTGGCTTTATCAGGACTGTCCCAACTGTGGTGGTCTATTGAACTGGCTTGAACCCTGGGTGTGCTGGAATAGCCTAGATCCAGGAAGTGCTAAAGAATGGGATTATAGGTGACCAGTTCAGTGCGGAAAATTATGAGAGTTTACCATGCATTGGATTTTTATTGGCAATGGGCATAATATTCGTGTCATAGACAAGTATGGTGTGCCCTTCTCTCTTTTTCTCCCTAGGAAGGGGTAAACTTTCTCTATGCTATGTTGCCTGAGAGTGGGGCGGGGAAAGTGCACAATTAATGTAAAATTATCTTTCTTAATTACTTCAATATCTATTTTCTTATTTCTTTGCTACACACAGGTGCAATAATCTCTCATTTGGCTATCTCAGATATTTTTAAGGTCTTTTCATATGTGGATAGTTATGATGTTTCTCTGGTGGAATGAGTGTAGGAAAGCCCTGAAAAGCAGTATCACAAAGTAAGGTATATTTTTAAATCTTTCTTTAATCTTTATATCTCATAGTTCTTCCAGTGCAAAATTTTAATTTGGTTATGTTATTTCTTGTAATTATATTTTTATCTTTGGATATATATTTTTATATTTATCAATTTTATATACATTTATCACTATATTATATGCCCTAGTTTTCTGTTTATTTCATCTTCTCTTACTATTATTGTTTTTTAGTTTCTAGATTATTTGACTTAAAATTGTGTACTTACTACACAATCATTTTGGTTACATTTATTTCACTGTCAATTTTAATTAATAAATATATTTAATATTCAGCACTATTCTTTCTGTCATTTCTATTATTTCTTAGCTGATTAAAGTTTGTTTACCCAGAAGTTTGTTTAGAACACATTTGTGGTAATTATATTGTTGGAATTCTTTACTTTCTGATTTTTTACTTTTACCTTTATGTTGACATGTTCTTTAACATAAAAATGTAGGTTACAATTGTTTTCTTACAATAAATTTTACATGTTATTGTATTATATAATATAAATGGCTGTTACTTGTAGTATCAGCCCTTGTTTTCTCTTCTTTCTGTCAGGATGTGGAAAGCTTTCTTCAACCCCATAAATTATTAGTTTTATAATGATATGACTTCTTAGGTAAGTATCTGTGTCAAATAATCCTGACTTAAATTATGACTTTTTCCAATCTGTTAACCAATGGATTTTTCTTCCCTCAGAAAAGCCATTGCAATGTGTTTATTATTTAATTCCTAGTTCTTTTAACTTTCAAATGTCAAAATGAAAAAGACTGGAATAATAATGTAATTAAAAACTGCCTACATTTTAGTAATATGCACAAATGTAAAACTGTTGCTTACTTGTAGTACCACTTAGCTTTTTGTCTTACTGAACTATTTAAATTAAACATAAGATCTTTTATGTATTTTATTATTTATTTTCTTTTTTAAATTTTTTTTTATTTGAAAGAAAATAAAACAAAACAGAACAAAGAAGATCAGAAGAAAACAATGCAAGCAACACAGGATTTCAAAACAAGGCAACAGGAAATCAACAGAGGCTACCACAATGTCTCTTGTTTTCTTCAAAATAGTTGTCTATATAGTCACACAAAGTGAATGCAAACAAAACAAAATAGTATAAAACTGATCAAAACATAAGAATGAAAGCATTATAGGCCTTCAAAACCAGACAATAGGAAAATCAACAATGGCTACCATAATTTTTCTTGTTCTCTTCAAAATAGCTGTCCATACCTTCACACACCTTGAAAACAAATAGTTCAAAACACAATAAAACAATTCAAAAGAAAGAACAAAAGCATTATTGGACTTCACAACGAGATGATAGGAAATCAGCAATGGCTACCATAATCTCTCGCTTTCTTCAAAGTAGCTGTTTATACCTTCACATGTAATAAAATCAATTCTCATAAAATCTTTATGAGAAGTTCTAGGCATGTAGAAGCCTCATGTACATTTATCCTTTCTGTATTAGAGGGAAAAACGAAACAAAACATAACAAGTTACAAGAAAAACAAGAAAGAAAAGATACTAATATAAAACAATAACAAAGAGCCCAAAGCAATAACAGTACAGGCTTGCAAAACAAGGTGGTAAGAACTTAACTAAGGTTGTTATTTTGCATAGTTATCTTCAAAAGAGTTACTCAGATTACCATATAGGAACATGCAAAATTGATTTATTCCTATGAGTGTTTACTGTTTTCTTCTAAGAACTAATAGAATTAGTAATACAATCATCTTAGCTATCTTAAATGCATATGTACTAATTTTTATCTTTTTCCTTTTCCCTTCCTCCTTTTCTCTTTTTCCTTTCCTGAGTTATTTTTTCCCTTTGAACAGTTTCTTACCCTCTCACAATATTTATTGAAGAATTTCTATCTTATTTACTCTTTCAGTTTCTTACACTTGGGCAACAATACAGTCTTTACACATGTGAGTCTGATTGATTTCACTTATGAGTATGATCTCAAGTTGCATCCATTTACCTATAAAAGCCTCAATGTGATCCTTCTTTATAGCTGAGTAATACTCCATTGTGTAAAAATGCCACAACTTTTTTTATCCATGCTTTGGTTGATGGGCATTTAGGTTGTTTCCAAGATTTGTCTATTTCAAATTGTGCTACTATTAACATGGATGCACATATATCACTGTGGTATGATGTTTCCAGTTCTTCTGGGAATATGCCCAGAAGTGGAATAGCTGGGTTAAATGGGACTTCCAATCCCAGATTTTTGAGAAACATCCAGACTGATTTCAACACTAGTTGTGCCAGTCTACACTTCCACCAACAGTGCAGAAGAGTACTTTTTTCCTCACAGCCCCTCCAGCATTTGTTATTGGTAGTTTTCTTGATCCTGGCCATTCTTTCTGGAGTGAGATGTAATCTCAGTGTTGTTTTAATTTGCATTTTTCTAATGAACAATGATGCTGAAAATTTTTTCATGTATTTAATTGCCATTTGTATTTCTTCAGCTGAGAAGTGTGTATTCATCTCAGATGGCTGCTTTTAGATTATGTTGTTTAATTTCAGTGGAATGATGTTTTTAATTCTTTATATGTTCTAAACAGAAGTCCTTTGTCTGAGGCACAGCAGTCTAAGATTTTTCCCAATTCGTGGGTTCACTTTTCACTTTCTTGAAGATTTCTCTAGACATGTAATAAATTTTAGTAAGAGGAGATACCAGTTATGGATTCTGGAATGCATTTTCCATGCAGTTTGATTTTTGTTCATGAACTTCAAGATGTCTTCAATATTTTTACCTACTTTGTCTCCCCTCAGATTTAGTGTTTACGTTTTAATATTTAGAACTTTGATCCATTTTGACTTCAGTTTAGTACATGGAAATAGGAATGGGTCTAATTTTAGTTTTTGGCATATGGAAAGCCAGTTTTTCCAGCACAACTTATTAAAAAGTCTATCTTTTTGCCAGTGAAAATGTTTCGTTCCTTTGTCAAAGATGAGGTGGCTGAGTGTGTTTGTGGTTGTGACTGTATCTTTTAATCTATTTCATTGTTCTTCACATCTGTTTTTATTCCAATACCATGCTGATTTTATCACAGTAGCTTTGTAGTATAACTTCAAGTCAGGGATTGTGATATTTCCTACGTTGCCTTTGTTGCCCAGATCTGCCTTTGCTATTCTAGGTCTCCTCTGGTTCCACATGAATTTTAAGAATGATTTCTCTAGATCTGCAAGGTATGTTGCTTGTATTTTGAATGGAATTGCATTAAATCTGTATAAAAATTTTGGGAGAATGGTCATTATCACAATGCTTGTTCTTCTTACCCATGAACAGGAATATCTTTCCATTTTCTGAGATCTTCTTCAATTTCTTTTTTTCAGAATATTGTAATTTTCAGTGAATAGATCTTTTACTTCCTTCGTTAGATTGATTCCTAAGTGTTTCATTTTTTTGGTTACTATTGTGAAGGGTGTGACTTCTCTTATTTCTCTCTCAGTAACTTTGTTGTTTGTGTATAAGAATATTGTTGATTTTTGGGTGCTGACTTTGTATCCAGCTACATTACTGAATTTGGTTATTACACCTAGAAGCCTTTCAATGGAGTTTTGAAGGTCTTCCATGTAGAGTATCATGCCATCTGCAAATAATGATAATTTAACTTCTTCTTTTCCTATCCTTATTCCTTTTATTTCCTTATCTTGTCTAATTGCTCTGGCTAATATTTCCAGCATTATATTGAATAGGAGTGGTGTCAATGGGCATCTTTGTCTTGTTCCTGATTTTAGAGTGAAAGCTTTCAGGTTTTGACTATTCAATATGAGGTTGGCTGTTGGTTTGTCATAGATGGCTTTTATCAGATTGAGGTAAAGTCCAACTATTCTGATTTTCTGTAGGGTTGTTATCATGAATGTGTGTTGGACTTTATCAAAAGCTTTTTCTGCATCTATTGAAATGATTGTGTGATTCTTATTTTGGCTCTATTGATATGGTGTGTTACGTTTATTGATTTGCTTATGTTGAAACACCCCTGCATTCCTGATATGAATCCCACTTGGTCGTGGTGTATAATCTTCTTGATGACTTGCTGCCTTCTGTTTGTCAATATTTTATTGAAGATTTTTGCACCTATGTTCATTAGGGAGAATAGCATCTAGTTCTCTTTTTTGGTTGGGTCTTTCTTTGGTTTTGGTATTAGGGTAATACTTGCATCCAGGAATGAGTTAGGTACAGTTGCTTCCATTTCTATTCCATTGAAGATTTTGAGAAGTGTTTGCATTAAGTCTTTATTGAATTTCTTGTAGAATTGAGCAATGAATCTATCAGGATCTGGGCTTTTCTTTGTTGGTAAGCTTCTAATTACATTTTCAATTTCATTAATTGAAATTGGTATAGTCAGCAGTTTTCCATCTTCTTGATTCAGCTTTGGTAATTCATATATTTCTAGGAATCTGCCCATTTCTTCTGGGTTATCAAATGTATGAGAGTAAAGCTTTTTAAAGTAGGTATTGATGATTTTCTGTATTTCCACAAGGTCTTTAGTGATTTTGCCCTTTTCATTCCTGATTACATTAATTTGAGTATTTTCTTTCCCTTTTTTAATAAGGTAAGTTAGGGGTTTATCAATTTTATTTATTCTTTCAAATAACAAACTCTTTGATTCATCAATTCTTTGTCTTGTTTTTGTAGTTGCTTTTGTATTAATTTTTGCTGTGAATTTATAATTTCCTCTCTTCTTTTGGCTTTGGATTTGACTTGTTCTTTTTTTTCTAGATGTTTCTGGTGAAGCATCAGGCTGTTTATTTGTGTTCATTATGTTTTCCTGATGTGAGAATTCACTGTAATAAATTTTCCACTGAGGACTGCTTTCATTGCATCCCACAGGTTCTGCTAAGATGTATTTGTATTTTTATTTGCTTGCAAATATTGCTTAATTTCTTCTTTAATTTCCTCTGTGACCAATTGATCGTTCTTGAGTGTATTATTTAATTTCCCCTTGTTTATAGTTTTTACACTTTCTTTTCTCGTTAATTTCTAGTTTCATGGCACTATGATCAGATAATATGCATGGGATAATTTTGATTCTTTTGCATTTACTTAAGCATGTTCTATTGTCTAGTATATAGTGTATTTTAGAAAATGTCCCATGTGAAGCTGAGAAGAATCTATATTCTGATGTTGTTGGGTGGAACACTGTGTACACATCTACTAAGTCTATTTGTTCACAAGTTTGATTCAGTTCTGCTATTTCTTTGCTGATTTTCTGCCTAGTTGATTTGTCTCTTTGTGTCAATGGGCTAAGTTCTCCCATTACAATTGTGTTATTGCTTATTTGATCTATCATTTCTGTTAATATTTGTTTTATATCGCTCGGTGCTCCCATATTTGGTACATATATATCTATGGTTATTATCTCTTCCTCTTTAAGTTTTCCACTAACTAGTATGTAGTGATCTTCTTTATCTCTTTTGATCATTCTTGGTTTGAAGTTCATATTGTCTGCACACAGAAGAGTTACCCCTCCTTTTTCGGGGGGGTTCCTGTTGCATGGAGTATTGTTCTCCATTCTTTGATTTTCAGTCTATGAATTTCCTTTTGGGTTAGATGTGTTTCTTGTATACAGTATATGTTTGGATGTTGTTTCTTGATCCATTCTGCCAGTCTGTTTCTTTTAATTGGTGAATTGAGGCCAGTTACATTAATGGCTATAAGTGATATATATTGGCTTATTTTTGTCATGTTATCTTTCCACTGTTTCTTTTCCTTTCCCCTCTGTTTGTTTGCCTTGCCTATTGGTCTTTTTCAATTGGTGTTCTTTAAGTCATAGTTGTTTTTATGCCAGTCTAGAGTATCTTTCAGTATACTTTGCAGGGTTGGTTTGGTGTTGATGAATTTCTTCAGCTGTTCTTTGTCATGGAAGTATTTTATTTCTCCATCAATTTTGAAGGACAGTTTTAGAGGGTACATCAATCTGGGTTGGAAGTCATTTTCCTTTAGGATTTGAAATACTGTACTCTGTGCTCTTCTTGATTTCATTGTTTGTGTTGAGAAGTCTGCTGTGATTTTGATGGGCTTTCCCCTGCATGTGATCTGTCTCTTTTCTCTAACAGCTTGTAATAATCTGTTCTTATGTTGAATTTTTGGGAACTTGATTATTGTATGTCTGAGTGTAGATTTATTTGCTTATGACTAATCAGAATTCTATATACTTCACTTATCTGCATGTCAGTTTCCTTTCACACGCTTCGGAAATTTTTGGCTATTACTTCTGTAAATAGTCTTTTGATATCATTTGTGTTGTCACTTTCTTTTCATTTTCGCCTATCAATCTTATATTGGTTTTCTTTGCATCATTTTGTAACTGTTGAATTGTTATTTCCTGATTTCTTGTTATTTTAAAAAGATGTTTCTTTTCTTGTTCACTCGCTGCAATCTTATCATTGAGGTTTGAAAGTCTATCTTCACATTCATTGAGGTTGTTTTGCCAGCTTTCATGGAATTTTTGATTTACTGTGTATCTCTTTTAATCTGTTTCATGCATTATGTTTCTTTTGCATGTTGTTCATTCAAGGTTTCCATCTTTTTGCAGTGCTCCTCATTTTTTTAAACTATGTCTTCTTTAGATGTGTTGATATTTCTTTTATTACGTTTATCATTTCTTCTTTTCCCTGGTAGATTATTTCTGATCTGAGTTCTTTTACAGATTCATGGGGTTGTTTTTTTACTTCATTTGCTCTCATTTCAGAAGTTTCAGGCATATGGCTTACACTTTCTTCTATGTCCATGTCTCCTTGGTTTGTTTGGGATGGAGTGAGATTGCATTTTGTTCTTTTGTTTTGTCATTTTCCTGCATTCCCCTGGAGAAGCCGAATGCAAGATCTCCATTGCTTCCTGGGTGGATTATATCTGTCTGTAATGCAGGGAGTTTCCCCAGTTGAGTGATGGTCATTAGTCAGGCCTTACAATGTCCCTAGTGACACCCAAAGGCTCCTCCGATGTGGAGAGCGCACTGGGTGTTCAGTACAACCCACTTGGCACTCCAAAGCTTCCTGGCTGCTGCAAGTTGCTGGATGAGATTCGACCAGGTTCTGAGTGGTTTACCAAGGCTGAACAGCTAGATGGAGTACACTATGCAGACCTTCACCTCATGCCATATGTTGCATCAAAGGCCCCCAGCTGCTTGGGGGTCGCTTGTCCTGGTCCTACCAGGTTCCCGACAAGGTACTGAGGTTGCATGGCTGGCTGAAGTTTGCTCTGCTGGCCTTTGACTTGCACCACTCAGCACGGCAGGTTTTCCTGCCCTATCATTTCATTTCTAAGTACAACTATAATTATCTACATAATAGCATTATATATAAGACATTTAATATTCACAGTTATATATAATGCTTTACATTCCATAGTTATATTTCTTTAATTACTCAAAATATTTTGTTTTTTACCTGTGAGTGTGTGTGTGTGTGTGTGTGTGTGTGTGTGTGAAATCCAGTGAAGGTCCATGTTTTTGTTTCTGATTGTCAAGTGTTTTTATATTGCTTCAATCTTGACCAAACTGTCAAACAATTTTGTCTTTCATAACAATGCTACCTTCTGAAAGAGTTTGAACAATTGTCTGATGAAATATCTTGCACTATTAACACATCTGCAATGACTATTTCTCCATGCTGACTCTCAGATTAAATGTTTTTGAAATAAAATCCTCATAGATATTATACATTTTTCACAGGAAGCTACTTTCAAAAGTCCATTCTATATGCTTTCTTTCTTTGTTGATGTACTAAATTTAAATTGTTTTTAAGTTTGTATCTGCTGGACCTGCTGGTAACACTGACCATGTTCTTTGTATTCTGAAGATATCTATGATAAAATTTTCTTCCAAAACAACCAATGATTTTTAGTACCTCCCAACATGCATTAATAAGTCTACTTTCAATCAATTATTTTATGAATATGTAGGGTTCATGTTGCAAAATAGTAATTTTTTCCACTTTTTAAATTTATGCTTCTCCTGCTACCATTTCAGAAAATTCAGGTGGGAGGCTTCTGATTTCCTTTACCTTGTCATCCCCTTTACTTGTCCTGGATAGCCTGGAGGTCTGAAGTTGCACTTTGCTTTGTGTTTTATCATTTTCTATTTTTAAATTTTTATTTGCTTTCTGTGTTGATGCCTGTAAAATTCTAGTGGTACATATCTTTACCAGTAATATCAAGGTTTTCCTATGAAATGTCTGTTGTTCACAAGTTTCTTTTAAATATAGCTGGTTCTTAGTCTTTGTGTCTGTCCCAAGATCCAACCTTCTCAATTTAGTAGGGATGAGAAGTTGCTCTCTATTTGGCTTAGCATCCATTAATTGGTTCTGGAATATGGTGATGATTATGACTCTAGACAATCACAGTGTTGTCATACAAGGGAGAACAACAGATTGCAGAAGGTACGATAGCCTGGCAAAAGTAGTACAATTAGCAATAACAGCAGCATTAAGCTACTAGAGAAGAAGACAGGAGAAAGCATAAGGGAAAAAGCAAAAGAATATCAAAGAGAAACAGAAATACTGGGAACAGTGTTCACTTACATAAAAAATTACAAAATAAAAAAGGATAGTTTTGCCTGGAGTGGTAGTATATGCCCATAATCTCAGCATTCAGAAGGCTGAGACAAGAAAATCACTGCAAATTTGAGGCCAGACAGGGTATACAATGAGTTAAAGGCTAAACTAAACTGCACAGTAAAACTTTGTCACCAAAAAAAGACAGTGAGGAAAGAGAAAAAAGAAAGACAAAAAAAACCAAAACAAACAATAGAAGTAAAAACAAAAACAGCTAAAAAACCTGACAAAACAAACTGTAAAAGGTAAAAACGATAGACAAAGAGACAAAAGAAACAATGAAATTCCTCCAGTGTTCATGAGATACATCATGCATAGGCACAAATTCCTCATGATGAACGTTATCATTATCTATATCTAAAATGTACCAGTAAAATTAACTAATTAAAAAAATCCAAGAACATATTGCTATAAATTTTCCTTAAATAAAAATATGTCTATTTATGAAAGAAAACAGAGTGCCTGTATACTTAAATTGTTTCATTTGCTATTTATTTGAACATTTATACTTCTCTCATATGTTTCTAAGCATTCAAGTTATCTTCTGGTATAATTTACTTACTCTAATACAACTTTGCTCTTACCACCTCCTAGTGTTGTTATCAGACATATTACTTTTGATTCTGTTAGACACAATAAAATATATCCATATACATTTGATATCATAGAATTTATGTTTAAATTATTTAGAAGAAGAAAGAAAAATCAATGTTCATTTGTCTTTATCTATTTTTTGTGCTCTAATAGAGTACCACCTACCTAGAAATTTATATAGGATAAAAAAGTATTTTTCACAGTTCTGGAGGATACAAAGTTCAACAACAGACACCCATATGTTTATTGCAAGGTAAGGATTCAGTCTCAGATTCCAAAATGGTGTCTGTAATGTTGCCTTCTCTTCAATGGAATATCATTCATTTGTAGACATTAATGGAACATTATTCAGTTGAACACAATGAAGTATTTTTCAGCCTTAAAACTATAAGTTATTCTAACACATACTACAAAATGGGTAAACCTTCAAGATGTTATGTTAACTTAAACAAAGTATTCACAAAGGCACAGTTTTGGGCTCCATTTAAGTCTAAAGAAAGAATATATTTATATTTCAATACACATTATATGCCTATTCTGAAAGTAATTTTACATAATACTTAAATAATTTTGTGCATATAATGTATTTTTCTGAAATAAATTTTCCACTTGTGTAATCATCTTGGTATAAAATGATTTTAGATCTCAGAGCATTTCAAATTTCAGATTTTCAAATTCAGGATGCTTAACTAGTACTTATGTGAATAAAGTTTAATATGGAATAATCCAAACTTATGTAAATATGTAATAAAATATGATTATGTTATGTACAATTCTCTACTGCATATGGTCATACTTCTGAGTGAAAATACACAGTCAGTAATTGAAATAACATACAGAACTGAAAACAATAATTTTGTCCATAGAAAAAGAAGTTCTGAATAATGAACTAAATTATATCTCAATGAAAGTGTTACTTTCTGGTACATGGTAAATAGACATTTTAAATCACAAAAGTTATTTTGAGATATCGTTTATGTATCAATTATTTGTGAAAATGATACAGATAATAGTAATAATAAAATAATACAGATATTTGTTGTAGATATGGTCGAGCAGATTATAAAACTTACATGGAGAAAATAAAGAATTTGACTTAACCAAAGAAATTTTGAAA
Source organism: Dasyprocta punctata (assembly GCA_004363535.1). NCBI lineage: Eukaryota > Metazoa > Chordata > Mammalia > Rodentia > Dasyproctidae > Dasyprocta > Dasyprocta punctata. Next base: position 108,609 of record RJWM01002958.1, on the reverse strand, counting down.
AAGAATGAAATGAGATTATGTATCCTATGCACTTTCTGTTTTATAAACCAACTATATGCTAGACAGTATAATATTCTAAAAATTCCAGACATAGAAGTCAATGAAACAGGAATAGAGGAAACAGAGTTATTTGTAAACAAATATGACCAATTTTTTTCCAACAAAAGCAAAGTGCTTTAATGGAAATAGGATAAACTTTTGGTATGAGAACAATTAAACATTCATATGCAAAATAATAACAACAAAAAGAATACCTTTAATCTACATCTCAAGCCTTTAAAAATTGCAAAATTAATTCAAAATGCATTATAGATATAATTATAAAACATAAAAAATAAGAAGACAAGAAAAACTTTGTGATTCTTTTTAAATAGATAATTTTTCTTCAGGCAAAAAAAGTAATACCAATAGAGAATTTGTGCAGTAGCAAAATAAAAAATAGCTTGTTTGTAAAAGTCATTCTTAAGAGAATGAAAAGACCCTTCACAGAGCAGGTAAAATCATTTGCATTTCATAAATCAAAGGACTTGTACTCAGGATATGTGGAATATTTTCTGAAGTAAACAATATTTTAAAAAAAGCTCAAATAAATAATGTGACCAAAAGATTATTCACCAAAAAAGATATAAGGAATGTAAATATGCATAAGAAAAGATGTTCAACATCATTACTCATAATGGAAATACCAGTGAAATTTACATTTAAGAACACTTTTTTTATGACTATACCAAGTATTGGCAATGAGAATTCAATAGAATGTTCATATGTTGCTAGTGAGAATCTAAAGAGTTGTATTCCCTGTGAAAAGAGTTTGGCCATTTTTTAGAAAGCTAACCTTACTTTAATATTTAAAATGGACTTGTATTCCTAGGTATTTGTCCAAGTAAAATTAAAACTCATACAAAAATCTGTGTGAAAATTTTTTTGATATTTTAGTTTTTAATCTTTAAAATTGGAAGCAAAAGAGTGGTTCTCCAAATGGCACCCAAGTGTCTTTTTGATACATAAATATATAAATATTATAGTGCATCCAGATTGTAAAACACTATTCAATAATATAAAGGAACGATATCATAGAGTTATCACATAGCAGAATACTAACCTTTTTTATATAGATTCCCCAAAAACACGACAACTGGTACATATAAAGAAAAAACCTTGTAAATGAATTTTCCTAATAGTGCACAGATATAAGCAATATGAATATCTGTGATTTGATGCATGGGTAAATAATCTGGAGTATATCTATACAAAAGCAAATAGTGCAATAAAAAATGGAGTTTTAATTATACCATAACATGAAGGGACATTGAAAACATTCTGCTAAGTAAAACCGTTAGTAAGAAAAGAAACACTATGGTATGATTTGGCTTGTATGAAATTATCAGTAGGAGTAAATCCACAGAGACAGAAGGATTGATGGTTTCCCAGAGCTCTGAGTTTTGTACAAAGTAGTGGGCCACAGAATGATGGTTAATGATTTCAGTGGTCCTTTTGGTAGCACTAAAACATTTTAAAATTAATTAGAGTTTTTGCTGAAAAATTCTAAAAATACACTGGATAATCTTTAATTATTTAAAAATCATTTAAATAATAAACTTATAAGATATTGTTAACATAATAAAACTAAAAAAGAACTAAAAAAGAAGGTGCTGATGAACACAACTATATAGTAGAATCTCAAAGTCATTATTGAACTCAGTCTCAAAATGTTGCATACTGTATAATTCTATTTATATGGCATTTTGGAAAAGACAATTCCATAAAGAAACGGACTAGATCAATCATTTCCCAGAATGAAAAAGTAGAACAGGGCTTTACTACAGAGGGACTGCGTGAGGATATTTTTGGGGGGTGATAGAACTGTTTTGTATCCCAACCAGGATTATGCTTACACGAATCTGATCATGTGATGAATTTTATAAGATTGTACAAATAAAGAAAGCATTTTGGTATGTGTACATTTTTAAAAAGTAAAAATGATGAACTTAGACACAGAGCATCAATATGTATGTGATAAATTTTCCATTTTTCTCATTTAAACTTACGAAAAGTGTTCGTTTTGCATGCTCAGTAAGTATGCACTTGCTGAGATGGTCAGATGGTAAAGACAACACACAAAAAGAGCATCAAGAAGCAAGGAAGACATTTCCAAGTCTTTCTTGGGTAGTTACAACTGACAAGGCTTCTGATTCTTGAGTAGATTTCTGACCGGGTTATTTTATACTCTACACCAGGAAAATCATAAGGGATTCTCTATTTTACAATTTGTTACTAAACACTGACCTTATTGAATATCTCAAACTCCGCCTCTCTAATCTGCTCACCCATTTTGTTTTTGAGTTATACATGTCTTGTATAAAAGTAAAAGAGTTTCAAATGAAAGAAATTTAAAAAAATGTTACAAATAAGTTTTGGTTACTTCCAATCAATAGTTTGCTCTTTTACTTGATTTTTTGACAAAATATTTAAATTCTATGAAAATAATAACATCATTTGTCAAATGAGGATATTAGGTCCTATTCCATAAATTTATCACCAAGTTTAAAAAGTTTGTCACAGAGTATGCATGCATAGCCATGTGTAGTAAGCAGCTTCATCATTTTATGTTATTTCAAATATAGTATAATAGGTAGGCATCCATTACAATTTTGTTGCTGTTATTGTTATTGTCATTTAAACATGAATTTAGAGGAATAAGCTGGAAGGTTTCTTTCTATCTATTGTGAGTTTATATGGAAGGTATATTTGTTGCTTGGGGCACTCTTCATAAAACAGAAGTATGCGATGCCAGATATTGTGTGCTGCCAGATGAGTCACATTTTATTCTTAAAATATAAGGAGAGGAAAATTTTGTGCAGACTTGAATTGTCCATATTATTTATTGATATACATGCTACACTCTCATAGGCACCAACTAGGCTAGGTATTGGGTTTATTTTTATAAATGAACTTGATAAATTATTGAATATGGAAGTACTCCTGCTATTCAGTCCTTGGCCTCCTGGGGCATTAAGAATTCATGCCTCTGTTGACCTGCAAGCTTCTACTCCTATTCCAGTAGCCCTGTGAGCCATCTAAGAAGAAAATTGTCACTCAGGCTGAATTGCATAGTGTATTTCTGATGTGCAAAATGTTGACCCAAGGAAAGCCTGGGGACTCATTTTCATTAGTGATCTAAACACATTTGGAAAGTAGCGTAGGGGGTGGGCAACAGATTATTTGCTTCTCAGCATGGCCAAACTACCCCTATTGTCACTGCCTACTGGCTCAGAAGAAATCAGTCCCCTAAGTAAGCCACTTGTTCTGCATTTCACTGGCTGATCTGTGCTGTTATCAAGTTCCTGGAGACCATTGGTGAGGACGAACTGTCCAGTGAGTAATCAAGCAGGATGGAGCCCTAGGAACACGGCTGCTTCTATTCCTGAGTCTCTTGTTCCTCTTTCTCAGTATTTTCCTAAGTCTTGAGCTATGCGCTGGAATTAATGTCAGCTAACTCTTAATATCACTGGATACATTTTGTTTTATAAATTATCAGATTCTTTGCCACTTAATTATTCAATATTTAAGAGCCAGTTATTAACATGCTAGAAATGATAAAACTTTTTCTTCCCTAGCTGATGTTTAAAAGTCATTTTGCATTGTCTTACAGGTAGGATTTGGGGATCAGCTTGACAATAGCTTCCCACTATGTATACTGTTTTATCATAGCCTCCTTTATTAAAGTACAGGAAACTAAAGAACCTGGGAGTTTAGGTATATTGCAGCCTACTGTTAGAGGCAAGACATCAGTGTGGATGATATTCCACAGTGGTAAATATTATTTTCAATAATACAAAGATCACAGACACAAAGTGGCATCACTTTTAGCCTTACCAGTCTGGATAGCTTCACATTATGTGCACAGATGAAAAACAAAACAAATGAACGAAAATAAAAAAAAAATTTAAAAAATTCTTTCTTCACCTTCTAGAGAAGAATTCAGGTCTCTTTCTACAAAAGCTTTTGTCATTTTCCTTGCGCTTCCTGCATAAATGCATTTTCCATAAGTAAAAACATTTAATGAATACATGAAAAATAACATAATGGAACAAAATTGTTCAAAGTCCATTTGGTTACCAGTCAAACTAATTTTCAAATTCTTCCCAGGATTATTAGAATTAAGAACTCAGCCTTAGGCATGGCTATTTATGAATAAACCAAGCCACAGTAGAATATCAACCATCCAATCCTTCTATTGGATCCTGTAGAGACAATCAGTGGTCATAGGCCTTCTACTGACCTCTGATGCTGCCCATACATCTCCCAACCTACACCATTCCTCTTCTCTCTCTCCGTATTTTTTAACTAAGAAAGATACATTTTTCCAGCTATCATCTGTTTTGATGCACATGTTGTTTCACTTTGCTGAGTTGAAAAATTCCCCACAACCTATCCAAAAAGATTTTGATAAAATAGTTGGAAGGGGTTGACAAAGAAACAGCACTTTTGATCAATATTTAAGTTGATTCAGATACAGTGATGCTGGAACACACTTGGGTCAAAATTGTGCTAAGGGGAAGAAATCTGTTTTTGTTTGTTTGTTTTTTTAATACCTGTATATATTAAAGGTGGACTCCATGATATTTTGATATATATTGAAGTTATTATCATAATAAAGCACATTAACATATAAACTCACAAAGTATCTTTTGTGCATGTGGGATAAGAGGACATAAAATCTATCTTAGCAAATTCCCAGTATATGAATCTATGTCAGTCAGTGTTTTATCATTGTGGCAAAATACCTGAGAAAATCAATTTAAAGGAGGAAAGATTTGTATATGACTCATGATTTTAGAGGTTTCAGTCCATGGTCGCTTGACTTCCTTAACTGTGGTGAAGCCGAGCATCATGGAGGAAAGAGAGTGCTAGCAAACACTGCTAACTTCACAGCAGCCAGGAAATGGAAAGAGAAGGAAAAAGCCAGAGAGGACCAGAAACAAGATATAGTCCCTAATGTCATATTCCCTTGACCAATTTCCTTCAGTGAGGTTTCACCTCAGGTTTCTATACTTTCCAATAATACTATTAAGTTGTGATCTCATCTGTGGATTAATATACCTGGGGATATTAGAGCCCTTATGATGCGGTCAGTTCTTCAAAGCCCATCATCTAGTAAACAAGCCTTTAGCACATTAGTTTGGAGGATGCTACAAATTCAAAGCCTAACAGAGGCATGAATATTAATTATAGTCCCCATTCTGTACATTGAATCTTCAGGTGTTTTTGTCCTATATAACCACAACTTTTTACTCTTTGACTACATTGTCCCTTTTCTCTCCCTTTCTTGATCTCCATTAATCAATGTCCTACCTTTATTTTTTCTATTTCTATGCAGCTGACTTTTGAAACACGATTCTATGTTTTTCTTTGTTTCTAGTTTATTTCACTTAGCATAATGCCCTCCAGGTTTATCAGTGTGGCTGTAAATGGTGGAATCTTCTTTAAGGCTAATATTCCACTATGGAGAGATGAAAGATGGATAGATACATGTAGATGTGGACATTATAATTTTTTCAACCATTCACCTTTTAATAGACACTTACATTTTTCTGTATCTGGCAATAAATAATGTTCAGTGGACACGGTAACACAGATAACTTTACAAAATAGTGATTCATTTCCTTTGGAAATGTATCCAGAAGTGTAATTGCTAGGTCATATGGTAGTGTTTTGTTTTGTTTTGTTTTGTTTCACTGTTTTGTTTGGTTTCTGTTTTCCATAATGGGTGCTCCAATATACATTCTCATCAGCAGTATGCAAAGATTCCCTTTTCTACACACTGTGACCTACACTTTCTCTCCCTTGTCATTTTGATAATGATCATCCTAGAAGTTGTAAGATGATATTGCATTGTGGTTTTGTCTTGTACCTAACTGATGATAAGTGATAAATATTTTTTCATACACCTATTGGTCATTAGTATGTCTTTGAATAAATGTCTACTTGGTATCTATGTAATTATATTTTTACATTGGACATACGTTTGACACATTTTTATTACTGCACATAAAATGCATTATTATTCCTTATTTGTACATGCACATAATATGCATTATTATCCCTTTCTCATTATTATTATTTGCTACTGAGTTGCATGAATGTCTTATATATTGTGAATATTTGCTCTTTATCAGGTACATGCATTGCAATTTATTTGTCCAGCTCTTTGGCAGCCTTTTCATTTAACTGATCAGTTCCTTTGCTGCAAGAAGCTTTTCAGTTTAATATAATCCCACTTATTTGTTTTTGTCTGTATTATATGAGCTTTTGGTATGATGTCCAGCCCAAAGTATCATTGTCAAAGCCAATGACAAACAGCTTTCACCTGTTTTATCCTCAGGAGTTTTACAGAGCAGACCTGTTTGGTGTTTTTGTTATTTACAGTGTCTGATTTCATCAGGATTTTGCAGGATCCTATTTATTTATCATCGTATTTAATACTCATAATACTCATGAGTTATTAATGGCACTTGTCAGGAGTGCATGTGGTAGGGAGACCTAAGGTTGTGAAACTTTAAGTACTTGCCCAAGGTGACACAGTAGTGCATGGCAGAGCTGGGATGAAACCCCAGTCTACCTGATTCAAAATCCACCTCTTCCCACCACATCATGCTGCCTCCTCGGATAAGACATTGCCCAGATGCCTGCCAATGAACCTGGCAATCTCTTACTTTGGCATTCTCCCTCTCTTTTCTCTTCATCCTTCTGTGCCTCCATAAGGACTAAATACCCATATACTTTTGGACTTTATCCCAAATAATGTGGGTAAGGCCAATAAAAATTGAAAATACATTATTTGCCCTCCAGGATTATGAATTTTATTGGCAAAGACAGGTGTCACACATAACAGTATTTACAAAGAGTAAATGACAATAAATGTGATTATGACTTGGGACTAACTTGGTTTTGAGTCAAACGATGCCCTGTTTTTTGCTAAAAAATTGATGTGGATATTACAGAGATTTCCTACACAGCAATGCTGTCGTATTTTGATATCAAAAATACAAGTTTATAATTCCAATTTTCATCAGGATAATCTCTAATGTGTCTCATAAACTCAATGGAGCACATTATTTCTGATGACTCTTCAAAAAGAAAAAAATTTAGGTACCATTTCACAACTAACATTTTAGCATATTTCAGGTAAACACATTAAGAAAACACTGATTACCTTGGTGCACTGAACTTATCAAAATGGGACTGTCTCTGATTGCAAATATAGGAAATGAATTACAGGCAACAAATACCATGTCACAGATCAATGATGTAGTTTCTATATTCACTTATTATTAGATTTCCAGGAGTACAATGTAATCTGGAAGACACTATAAAATAGCTATGAACAAAATGCATACTTAAACTGAGCTCTAAGGGAAGTGAAATGCAAAAGTACTTGCATTGAAGGAAAAAACCAATGCAAAACATTAATAAAAAGTTAACACCACTAAGGTTTCACTAAGCTATAGGGGTTAAGACTATAAGACAGGTGTGAAGACCACTATTAAGATATTCTAACACACAGCAAAATGCAGGAAATGTTTGTGTCTGAAACATGGAAAGGCCTTTATCTTTCATTATGTGATTGCATAATATTTTATCAGCTCTGAAAGTATTTTTCCAATCTGATAATATAATAATTTAGAGAAGTTCTATTTTAATTGATATAGAAACAAATAAGCAGTAATATAAATTAAAAATTTTGGAACTTTTCAAAATTACAAACAAATTAACCTCCAATATTCTTATTGCAAAAAAGCTGAGAATATTTATGCAATTCATAAATACATTAAGAATTCAAATTCACCAGCCAGCATCATACTAAATGGGGAAAAACTAAAAGCATTCTTCTTAAATTCAGAAACAAGACAAGGATGTTCATTTTTACCACTTCTATTTAACATAGTACAATACTTGAAACATTATCCATAGCAGTCAAGCAAGAGAAAATAATAAAGTGGATACACAGAGGAAAAGAAGAACTCAAATTATCAGTATCTGGAGATGACATGATAATCTACACAAAAGACCTAAAGAATTCCACCAGTAAATTTAGATTCAGTAACCAGATTCAGCAACCAGGATACAGGATCAACACAAAAAATCTTTAGCACATGTTTACACCAAAAATGAACTCAGTGAGAATAAATTCACAAAAATAATACCGTTCACAATAGCTTTGAAAACAACAAAATACCTAATAGTTAACCTAACAAAGAAAGTGAAAGACCTCTACAAAGTAAACTATGGCACTCTGAAAAAAGAGACTGAAGAGGACATCAGAATATGGAAAGATGCCTCCTACTCCTGAATAGGCATAACCAATATTGTCCAAGTGAACATACTCACAAAACTTTAAAACAGATTCAATGAAGACCCAACTAAAATACTTAGAAAACTAGAGAAAAAAAACCCTAGAATTCATATGCAACCAGAAAAGATGCAGAATAACAAAAGCAGTATTGGGCAACAAGAACAAAGCAGGAGTCCCTGCCATACCAGAATTCAATCTATACTACAAAGCCAGATTCATTAAAAAAAAAAAAAAAAAAGACATTGTACTTCAACAGAAACAGATGTGTAGATCAGTGGAACAAAATAGAGGATACAGAAACATTTCCAGATATATTCAGCTGTCTGATGTTTGACAAAGGGGACAAAAGCATATGTTAGAGGAAATACAGTCTAATCAACAAGTAGTGCTGGAAAAACTGGTCATTCATTGGCAGAACATGGAAACTGGACCTGTATCTCTTACCACATACTAAATTAAAAACAAAATTGATCAAATATCCAAATATTAAAACAGGAGCATTAAACATACTGGGAGACAGAAGAGACAAAACACTTGAAGATGTAGATGTAGGAATTAGAATCTCAGTTACACAAGAAATAATACCAAGAATCAACAAATGGGATTATATCAGACTACAAAGTTTTTGCAAAGCAAAATAATCAGTTAATAGAGTGAAGAGACAGTGTAGAGAATAAGACAAAAAGATTGCCAGCTAATCCTCAGACAGAGGATTGTTATCTAGAATATGTAAACAACTAAAAAAAAATTAAACCATCTAAAATTAAAGACCCAGTCAAGAACTGAGCAAGAAAAATGAACAGACACTTCACAGAGGAAGAAATACAAATGATCAAAAAATATATAAAAAGAATGTTCAGCATCTCTGTCCATTAAAGAAATGCAAATCAATACAAGACTGACAACCATTAAAAAATCAAACAATACCAAATGCTGGTGAAGCTGTTGTGAATAAGGAACCTCCCTTCATTGTTGGTTGGAATGTAAACTAGTACAACCCATTATGGAAGTCAGTATGGAGCTTTTGCAAAGAACAGCAATTAGAAGTTCTGTGTTTCAGCTATCCCCCTTTTAGAAATTTTCCCCCAAAAGCTTAAGACATTATACTAGAGTGATACTTGCATACCAATGATTATAATAGTTTATTTTATAATAGCTAATTTCTGAAAGCAAACTGTATATCCATCAGCCTGTTTATCTTATACCCATAAGATGAAGAATATGCAGCATCTATGTGTAATAGACTAACAATCAGCTACAAAGAATGACAAATTTGAAATATTTGTAGGAAAATGAGAGCACCTGGAAAACATAATGTTCAGTGAAGTAAACCAGACAGAAGCTTAAATACCATATGGTATCTCTCATTTGAGTGAAGCAAAATACAATGAGAGAATTATGAAGGATGGATAGAAGGGTTATAGTTATGGTTATTTATCATGATCAAATACAGTTAATATTTAATGGGCTTATTTGCAAGAACTTCAAGAAGAGCTAGGGCATCAATGTTATCGTAAAACAAAGCTGATATTCGTAGATTTTAATCTGTTAAAATGAAATACAATATTTAATCATTAGTCTGCCCTTAAAAGTGAGTTTACTTTCTAGATAATCTTCCCAGATTACAAATACTCTGCCTCTAACCAGAGTAACATTGTATAGGTAACTTTTATTTTACCATATCCTTGATTTTTATTATCCTTACATTATGTCTTTGATTTTATTATATCCTATATTTAACCAAAAAAGGTTTCTTACTTAAAAAGACTTAAAGTTCTTTAAAATTCATGTTACATAATTGGTTTTCTTTTAAAATATTTCCTTTTCATTTTGTTAAATATGTTGAAAAATATTGTAACTCAGAAATTCTATATTAATCAAATGTTCAAATCTCCTGACAACTCTTGATATTTTGACTTCTAAAAATTGAATCCTAAATGATATCTTTTGAATCTAAAACTGTCCTTGAGATATCCCAGTGGGTCCCCAGAACATTACAAGAAAAACTTGTTCTTTTACTGTGTAGAAAAGAGGAACTAGAAATAACTAGGTTTATTTGATATGTTACTATAGATAAGCTGTGTGGGAGTTGTCAGTGAGAAAGTTTCCCTAGGTTACATTTTTACGGATAAAATAATATTAATATGAATAGTGCAGAAATTGTAGGCTGTGTACAGGAAGTTTTCAGAGATTTGTCAATATCTTCTATGGCCATGATACTAATATAATCATGAGTCTTTCTTGTTACTGTTTTGCCTGATATTAGGCAACAGTGGGATATTTCATTTGTTGTAATCTTATTATGTTTTAAAATGTTAAGTTAGTCATATCTTGAATTTTTCAGTGTGAATACATCCTCTCTTAAGTACTTTGTTTTTCAATGGAGGACTCACATCAGTTAAATATTTTGATTTCATTAAAATACAGATGGTTAGGACCTACTTTAAGTCTACTGAACCTCTTTACTTGAAATTCTGCATTTAGTCTACAATACTCTTACTGCATAACTAATGTATTCACGATCTATTGTCTCAAGATGATTTTACATTGTATTTTATTAACATTTGGAAAACAATATTTTTATTTCATGTAAATAGGGTTAATCACTATATTTAATTATAAATATATTTTGTATTAATGTTATATTATTTTGTGTGCTACATAACAATCAAATTTCCTTGTCAGCTGCATTATTCTTATGACAAACCTTCAATAGAGCATTTATTTTAAAATATCAACAGTGAGTTCATTGCCAACATTTTAAGCCATTGTGTTATCTAAAGTAGCTTTTTTGATTGTTTTATTTTTGTGTTATTCTGAAAACTTTTCCATTCCGTTACAGACCAAAGCATGTCATCTTCAAGACTAACCCAGTACACCATGAGAAAGTATTTCAGGTGATAGTTTCTAATGGTATTGTTTAAATGAATCATTTTGAAATCATATTAGTGGATTTCCCAAATGAAGCAAGCGGATTCATGACATGGCAATTCCCCAAACCTAGGGAAACAAGAGTCAGCTGCAGTAATACATTGGTTTGGGAACAATTTGATTTGCAAACAAAAGCCTTCAGCAAAATTTTGCTTCTGTTCATGAACTCTCCATCAGGTGATGTACCCTGCTACCTCATCCATCTTCCCAAGAATCATGGCATGAATTAAGTTTGCGAACGAAGACAACACTGTACCTGGGTCTAAATGAATTGATAAGGAATAATTATTCTCTTTGTTTGCAATATTTTAGGTAATTTAATGCTCTACACATTTGGTTAAGGAATTTGTTCCTCTTTTCTCCTACCTCTTTATAAATTATCTATAACACATAACAAATTAATAAACTGTTCTATGCCAAAATAAAATAAAATCTTTACATATGATATCTTATTCTCCCTATCTACTTCTAAATCAATAAAATATGAATGCATGTGAATAAAATACTTAAAGAAATAAAAATAAAATATCGAATGAAAGAACAAAGAAATATAATATAAGGCTAAAAAATTATATATATTATAAAATATATTACAGATAATAGGAATACTATTTCTCAAAGTTATTTGCATTATACATATATGTAGAGATATGTATATCCTATTAGGATAAAGAAAAACTAAGTCAAAAGAAATTAAAGTTAGAGTTATAGGATATATGTGACAATAGCTAAATATTTACTCAAATGCAGTAGAGATATACAATGAAATATTTGGAGAGTGGTAAAGCATATACTTTCGATTTTCCACTCACATCTCCACACTCCTATTTTCTTGCATGGGTATGCATTCTTTCAGAGGGTTGTTATTTTTTGTCTGAGGAAATTCTTTGTTTGCTAGATGGTTCCTAGACCACAGACAATCATGAGAGCAACACTGAATAATCTTAGATGGAAGTTGGGCCATAAATGTCACATGTTTTGAGACATATTTCATAATATTTCTCTGACGTTCCCAATAGAATTTAGTCTCCATTTCCCATAGGGGTAGTCTGGTCATTATTATACCTTGTATTAGTCTTTATGGATACCACACAAAATACTACAGACTACATGGTTTGAACAACAGAAATCTGTTTCTTCACAGCTTTGGAGCCTAGCAATTCAAGATCACTGTACCAGAAAGTTTGAATTCCTCAAAAGCCTCACTTCTGTGCTCATACAGGCCTGTCATTTTCCCATGTTTTCATATGGTTTTGTCCTGTGATGTCTCCTATGGGTTGAATTTTGCCCCTGAATTTCATATATTGAAAGGTCTAACCCCCAGCATCTTGGAACATGATAACTTATGGAGTTATGGCCTGTTAAAGGTGATTAAATAAAAATGATGCTGCTAAAATGAGTTCTAATCCAAACTAACTGATGCAAGAGGAGGAAATTCAGACACACACTAAAAGACCCCAGGGATATGTGTGTACTGAGAAAAGACAATGTGTGGACACAGTGTGAAGGCAGCCATCTGCACGCCTGGAAGACAGGCCTCGGGAGAAGCCAAACTGCCAACACCTCAGTCTTGGACTTCCAGCATCCCAAACTGAGGGAAATAAGTCTGTGTTAACCACTCAGTCTCTGGTATCTTATAATGATGGTCCTGGTGAGTAACAGAGTGTCTGTGCCCTAATCTCTGTAATGGCATCAGTGAAATTGGATGGAGGTCCCTTCTTACGATCTCATTGCACCTGAATAACCTCTAAGATAACTTGATCTCCACTAGGGCCACATGGCAAAGGACAGTAGTTGGGGTTAAAACTTCAACATAATATAAGAATCTGGGAGAAAGGATGCTCAATTCAATCATAAAAGCAATCTTTCTAACATCACACTCTCTCTATTTATGGTTCCCTGGGATTATTTCCTGAGAAACAATTTGTGCCTAATTCTGTGCTCTGTGTCTCTGACTCTGTTTGCTAAGAATCTGAATGTAAAGTAAACAGTTAAACGCCTCTAGAAGAAAAGGTAAAAATATAATGCCTGATCGAAAAACCTTATAGAATTGGAGTCTGGAGAGAAATCCAGAAAAGGGGTTTGAAAGCATCATGGTCTAGAACCTTTAAAAACTGAACACAGGGTTATTAGATCAAGTGTTATACTACATCTAACATCGAATAAATAAAAACAATCGCTTTGTAAATCCATTTTATTAAGTAGGATAAAATTAATTACTTTGTAAGTAAATTATAATGGCTGAAACTCCCTTGAAGCTTGTTTCATCTCTCATAACCATCCAGGGAAGAATGGCACTGAAATAATTAATGTTTTTGCTCCTAAATTTCTGTAGCTTCAGGGTTGTCACAGACTTATAGCCATTCATAGGTCAAAGACATATGGGATAAGTTGTGAAGAAAACGTTGATCCATTACAGATAAATTTGTTCCTCAGTTACACTTAACTGTAAAAACAGGTTGAGAAATACGAATAACCTTTTGTCTTTTTATCATTGCTATCCAATATTCTTTCTTAGAATAAGCTTTAGTAGACACTTAATATTTAGGCTCAGGAATCATGGTGCATGCACGAATGAAAAAAATTTACAAGCCTTAAAACCCTTAATAGAAGCCTACCTGCAGGTGGAAATTAGTCTCTAAACTATTACAATATTTGTTCATCAATCATGAGGTATACCAAAGAAACAAAAAGAAATCCAGGAAGAAATATAGTTGTGTATTTAGTAATTTGATTTATGATAAACTTATCCTCTTAAAATGGTTGTTTAAAATTGAACGACTGAATTACCATTTTAAAAAATGGAAAATTCTGTGTAAATAATAGTGAACACATCAACATACATTTCAAATGAATCAGAGGTTTATATATCAAAATGTAAGTATAAGAGTATAAGAAGCTAATAAGAAAATTACATACGCATCAGACAAGGAAAGGTTTTATGACTAAACAAGGTTAAAATGAGAAGAGAGGGGGATGAATTTGAGTACTATTATTCAAAGCTTTTGGATGGTAAATGAACTACCTTCAAAATTTGAAAATTACAAATCATAAGATATTTGTAACTTCTGTCAAAATTAAAAAGCATTTATCTTTATATAACAAACTTTCTAATTCTCATCATCAAGTAAAAATATAGTAAACAATCTAGTGTGAGGTGGACAAAACATACTGTTTATAGAACAAAAAAATCCTTAAATATATGAAGCATATGATCAAACTTAGGAATAATAAGAGTAGTAGATTAAGTCAATGCATCATTTTCCTGTAAGACTTTTTGGGGTTGAAGGATTTGGGGAAATAGGAACTTTTAAATGTTGGCTCTTTGATTTAAAAAAATCAACAGGTACTTTACAAATTTTATTAAATAGCCTGAAGTGGGGCAGATATAATTTGCTCACATTAGAAAATTAGAAATGAAACAGGGTATACACTTACAAATGCTATAGAAACTGCAATAAACTAAATATATAAAATATACTACATATATAAATAGACTAAAACATAAATACTAAATATACCAAATATATGTACTAAATATATAAAAGTATATGGTATACTTAAATATAAATATATAAAATATACTAAAACATGCTACACTTCATGTCAAGAAACTCAATAACTTAGATGAAATGAGTAATCCTTTAGAAGAAAGTAAGCCCACAGAAAAATGGGCCAACAAGGCTTAGAAAATCTAAACAGACTTGAGCAAATAATAAAATGGCAATGATATTTAAAAATTTTCTTTAAAAAAAACACTTAGAGCACAGGTGACTTCAGCAACAATTCTGTAAAACATTTTTAAAAAGTAATACACACTGGGGATTTAGTTCAGAGGTGCAAGTACCTGCCTGGCAAGTGTGAGGTCAGGAGTTCGATCCCTGGAACCAAAGAAAAAAAAGAAAGAAAGAAAGAAAGAAAAATACATAATACTGCACAGCAAACCCCATCCAACTGTGAAACTTTGATGCCTTATTTGGTACCTGGTAGGGCCCTGCCCAGTGCCACCAATCAGCCAGGGACCTTCAGGTAGGACCCTCTGGGCCTGGTAGGCCCCACTTAGTAACCCCTAGTGGCAGGGGAACGGCCAGTACTCAGTGGTGCAAGATGAAGTCCTGCACAGCAAACCCCATTCTGTCATACAACCATGGCACCTTGTTCAGAACTTCGTAGGGCCCCTGCCAGTACCCACAATCAGTTGCAAAACTTAGGGTTGGTCACTTGGGGACTGGTTGGTCCCCGCCCAGCAACTTGGAATGGCAGGGGAACCTCTTGTGTTGAGTGGCATGAGCCAAAGTCCAGCATAGTGAAGTCCACCTAGCTGTGAAAGTTCAGTACCTCACTTGAAACCTTGTAGGGCCTCACCCAGCGACCCAAGCAGCTGGGGAGCCTTGGTGCACTATGTGGCAATAACTGAAGGCCTACACAGGGTACACCATAGAGCTGTTCAGCCTTGGTATGCCACTGAGAACCTGGTAGAGACCTTCCCAACAACCTCAAGAAGCCAAGGAGCTTCAGACTGCAATGTGGGGTGAGCTGAAGGCCCAATCAGTGTACACTCCACATTTCAGGAGTCTTCAAGTCCCACTAGGGACCTGGTAAGACCTGATTAATGACCCCCACTCAACTGAGGAAACTCCCTGAAGTAAGGACAGATATCCCCAACCCAGGAAGCAACTGAGACCTTGCATTCAGTTTCTGCAGGGGAATACAGGAAAATGACAAAACAAAAGAGCAAAATGCAATCCCAAACCTCCAGTCCATCACAAACAAGCCAAGGAGACATGGACGTATAAGGAAATGTAAGCCATACACGTGAAACTTCTGAAATGATAGCAACTGAAGTAAAGAATCAACTCCATGGAGTTGCAAATGAACTCAGATCAAAAATAATCTCTCAGGTAAAAGAAGAAACAATGAACATAAAAGAAATAATACATAAAACATAATAAAAGAAATACTGCACACATCTAAAAAAGACGTAGTAAAAATAATTCAGTAGCATTTCAGAAGGATGGAAACCTTGAATGAACAATGTAAGAAATAAACAGAATGCATGAACAGATTTAAAGAGATACACAGGAAATCAAAAATTCCATAGAAAGCTGTAAAAAACCACCTCAGTGAATGTGAAGGTAGATTTTCAGACCTCAAAGACAAGATTGCAGCTAGTGAACAGGAAAGGAAAAATTTATTAAAAATAACAAGGAATCTGGAAGTACAATTCAATAATTGCAAGATGATGCAAAGAAAAACAATATAAGATCAATAGGTGTAAATGAAAAAGAAGATGAAGACACAAATGATATCAAAAGACTATTTACAGATGTAATAGCCAAAAATTTCCCAAACATGGGAAAGGAAACTGACATGCAGATAATTGAAGCATACAGAACTCCAATAGCTATAAACAAAATAAATCTACACCCAGACATATAATAAACAACATCCCAGGAATTCAACATAGGACAAAATATTAAAAGCTGTTAGAGAAAAGAGACAGATCTTCTATAGAAGAGGGCACAACAGAATCACAGCAGACTTCTCGACACAAACAATGAAGTCAAAAAGAACATGCAGTGAAGCATTTCAAATCCTAAAGAAAAATGACTTCCAACCCAGATTGATATACCCTGCAAAACTGTCCTTCAAAATTGATGTAGAAATAAGATACTTCCACAACAAAGAACAGCTGAAGAAACCAACCGACAAAGAATACTGAATGATATTCTAGATAGACATAAAAATAACTATGACTTCAAGAATGCCAACAGTAAAATACCACTAGGCAAGGCAAACAAACAGATGGGAAAGTTGAAGAAACAACAGCAGAAAGATAACATGACAAAAATAAACCAATATATATCACTTTTAACCGTTAATGTAAATGACCTTAAATCACCAAGTAAAAGAAACAAACTGGCAGAATGAATCAAGAAACAATATCTAACCAAATGCTGTATACAAGAAACCCATCTAACCCAAAAGGAAATTCATAGACTGAAAATCAAAGAATGGAGAACAATACTCCATGCAACAGCAACCCCCAAAAAAGGAGGGGGTAGCTTTTCTTTTTACAGACAATGTGAACTTCAACCAAGAATGATCAAAAGAGATAAAGAAAGTCACTACATAGTAACTAGGGGAAAACTTCAAGAGAAAGAGATAACAATCTTAAATATATATGCATCAAAAATGTGAGCACTCAGGTATATAAAATAATTAATAGAAATGATAAATCAAATATGCAATAACACAATTATAATTGGAGACCTTAACACCCACTGGCACAAGGAGACAAATCAATTAGACAGAAAATCAGCAAAGAAATAGCAGAACCGAACCAAACATGTGAACAAAGGGACTTAGTAAACACGTACAGAGTGTTCCACCCAATAGCATCAGAATATACATTCTTCTCAGCTTCACATGGTACATTATCTAAAATAGACTATGTAGTAAGCCATAGAACATGCTTAAGTAAATGTAAAAGAATCAAAATTATCCCTTACATATTATCTGATCATAGTGCCATGAAACTAAACATTAACTACAAAAGAAATTGCAAAAACTCCATAAACACATGGAAATTAAATAATACACTCCTGGACCATCAATGGGTCACAGAGGAAATTAAAGAAGAAATTAAACAATATTTACAAGCAAATGAAAATACAAATACAACTTATTGGAATCTCTGGGATACAATGAAAGCAGTCCTCAGAGGGAAATTGATTGCGGTGAATTTCCACAACAGGAAAACAGAACAAACACAAATAAACTACCTGCTGATACACCTCAAACATCTAGAAAAAGAAGAGCAAATCAAGCTCAAAATCAAAAGAAGGGAGGAAATTATAAAGATTAGAGAAGAAATTAATGCCATAGAGACTAAGAAAACAATATAAATAATTAACAAATCAAAGAGTTAGTTCTTCGAAAGAATAAATAAAATTGATAAGTCCCTAGTCAACCTTATTTTAAAAAAGGAAAGCAAAAACTCAAATTCATACAATAATGATTGAAAAGGGGGAAATTACAACAGACCATGTGGAAATACAGAAGATCATCAATACTTACTTTATAAAACTTTTACTCTCATATATTTGATAATACAGAAGAAATGGGCAGATTCCTAGAAACATGTGAATTAACAAAGCTGGATCAAGAAGATGTAAAACTACTGAATAACCCAATTTCAATTAATCAAATTGAAAATACAATTACAGCCTTACCAACAAAGAAAGTCCAGGTCCTGATGAATTCACTGCTGAATTCTACAAGAAATTCAAGGAAGACTTAGTGCCAACACTCCCCAAACTCTTCAATGAAATTGAAAGGGAAGCAATTCTAACTCATTCCTGGAAGCAAGTATTACTCTAATACCAAAACCAGAGAAAGGCCCAATCAAAAAGAGAGAACTATAGGCCAATTTCCCTAATGAACATGGATGCAAAAATCCTCAGTAAAATACTGACAAACAGAATGCAGGAAGTCATCAAGCAGATTATACACCACAACCAAGTGGGATTCATCCAAGGCATACAGGGATGGTTCAACATACGCAAATCAATAAATGTAGTATACCATATCAATAGAACCAAAGTTGAGAATCACATGATCATTTCAATAGATGCAGAAAAAGCTTTTGATGAAGTCCAACACTCATTCATGATAACAACCATATGGAAAATCAGAATAGTTGGTCTTTACCTAAATCTGATAAAAGCCATCTGTGACAAACCAACAGTCAGCATCATATTAAATGGTCAAAAACTGAAAAATTTTACTTTAAGACCAGGAACAAGAAAAGGTTGCCCATTATCTCCACTCCTATTCAATATAGTGCTGGAAATATTAGTAAGAGCAATCAGACAAGAGAGAAAAATAAAAGGAATAGGGATAAGAAAAGAAGTTCAATTATCATTATTTGTAGATGACAAGATACTCTACATAGAAAGACTTCTACATTAAAAGACTTCTAGATGAAATACCCAAATTCAGTAATGTAGCTGGGTATAAAGTCAGCACACAAAAATCAATAGCATTCCTCTACACAAATAACAAACTCACTCAGCGAGAAATAAGTGAAGTCACACCCTTCACAGTAGCATCCATAAAAATGAAATACTTAGGAATCAATGTAACAAAGGAAGTAAAAGATCTATTCAGTGAAAATTTCAATATTCTGTAAACAGAAATAAAAAAGGATCTCAGAAAACAGAAAGACATTCCTTGTTCATGGATAGGAAGAACAAACATTGTGAAAATGACCATTCTCCCAAAATTGTTATACAGATGTAATGCAATTCCAGTCAAAATACCATTAACATACCTCACAGATATAAAGAAATTATTTCTGAAATTCATCTGGAACTAGAAGAGACCCTGAATAGCAAAGGCATTTTTGACTAACAAAGGCAAGGCAAGAGTCATCACAATCCCTGACTTGAAGTTATACTACAAAGCTACTGTGATAAAATCAGCATGGTACTGGAATAAAAACAGACCTGAAGATCAATGGAATAGATTAAAAGGTAGAACCACAACCACAAGCACACTCAGTCACCTTATCTTTGACAACAGGCCCAAACATTTTCACTGGAAGAAATATAGCCTCTTTAAGAGGTGCTGGAAAAACTAAAACTAGACCCATGCCTATCACCATGCACTAAACTGAAGTCATAAAGGATCAAAGATCTAAATATTAAAACAGAAACACTAAATCTGCTGGAAGACAAAGTAGGTAGAAATCTTGAAAATACATGAGTACACAGAGAATTCATGAACAAAAATTAAACTGCATAGAAAATACTTCCCAGATTCAATAACTGGAATCTTGTCTTATTAAAAAGTTTTTGTATGTCAAAAGAAATCTTCAATAGAGTGAAAAGAAAATCCACAAATTGGGAAAAAAATCTTAGTCAACTGTGCCTCAGACAAAGGACTTCTATCTAGAACATATGAAGAATTTAATAAAAATCAGACCCCTGAAATTGAAAGACCCAATCTGAAAATGTACATCTGAGATGAATACACACTTCTCAGCTGAAGAAATACAAATAAATAAATACAAATAAATAAAAGCAAATAAATACATGAAAAAATATTCAGCATCATTGGTTATTAGAGAAACGCAAATTAAAACAACACTGAGATCTGGTCTCACTCCAGACAGAATGGCCAGGATCAAGAAAACCACCAGTGACAAATGCTGGAGAAGCTGTGGGGGAAAAGGAAGTCTTCTGCACTGTTAGTGGGAGCTTACACTGGTGTAGCCACTTTGGAATCAGTCTGGAGGCTCCTCAAAAAGTGGGGATTGGAAGTCCCATTTGACCCAGATATTCTGCTTCTAGGCATATTCCCAGAAGAACTGAAAACATCTTGCCACAGTGACATATGTACACCCATGTTTATAGCAGCACAATTTGTAATAGCTAAATCTTGGAAACAACCCAAATGCCCATCAACTGAGGAATGCATAAAAACAATGTGGTATTTTTATATAATGGAGTACTACTCAACTGTAAAGAAGGATCACCTTGAGACTTTTATAGGTAAATGGATGTGATGAGACCATACTCATAAGTGAAATAAATCAAATTCACATGTGTGAATACCATATTGTCTCGCTATTGTAAGAACCTGAAAGAGTAAATAAGATGCAAAATCTTATTTTCTTCAGTAAATATTGTGAAAGTGTAACAAACTGCTCAAAGGGAAAAACATAACTCAGGTAAAAGGAGAAAAGAAGGACGGGAAAAGAAAAAAGATACAAATTTGTACATATACACCTCAGATAGCTAATTCTATTAGTTTTGGGAACAAAACAGTTTATATTTATAGGACTGGATCAATTTTGCATGTTTATATATGGCAATCTGAGTAACTCTTTTGAAGATAATATGCAAAATAACAACCTTAGTTATGTTCCTACCACCTTGTTTTGAAAGCCCACATTGTTATGGCTTTGGGCTCTTTGTTACTGCTATTTATTTGTCTCTTGTTTCCTGTTTTTCTTGTAATTTGTTTTGTTTTGCTTTTCCCTCTAATAAAGAAAAGATAGATGTACGTATATAGGCTTACACTTGCCTAGAACTTCTCCTAAAGAGATTACAAGAGTTGATTTTATTACATGTGATCGTATGAATAACTACTTTGAACAAAACGAGACATTTTGCTTGCCATTGCTGATTTCCTGTCATCTTATTGTGAAGTCCAATAATGCTTTTATTCTTTGTTTTGATTGGTTTTAGTCTGTTTTCTATTATTTGATTTCAAGAAGTTTGAAGGCATGGACATATATTTTAAGAGAACTACAGACATTACAGTAGCCATTGTTGATTTTCCTATTGTCTGATTTTGGAGGCCTGTAATGCTTTCATTCTTTTGTTTTGATTGGTTTTATACTATTTTGTTTTATTTGAATTCATTGTGTGTGAAGATACAGGCAACTATTTTGAAGAAAACAAGAGACATTATAGTAGATAACATCTGTTGTTGATTTCCTGTTGTCTTGTTTTGAAATCCTGTGTTGCTTGCATTGTTTTGTTCTGATCTGCTTTGTACTGCTTTATTTTGTTTTTTAAATTCTCTTTAAAATAAAAAAAAATAAAAATGCATAATAGTAATTTTTCTTCACCTCTTTGAGAATGCAATACAGAATATTAAAAAGAAAAATATAGCTGAAAATGTTGCTGCAGACCTGTGATCCCATTGCTCTGGAGGCTCACTGTGAGTCAGGTGCCAGCCTGTACTACACAGAAAGTTTAAGACCAGCCTGAATTATACAGTGAGAACTTGCCTCAAAGAAACAAGCAACAAAAAGAGAGGAAAGGAAATTTCTATCTTCACTTATGACGTCAGTGTTACCCCGGTACTAAAATTAGACAAACAAGTATTAAAAAATATAACTAGAGACCAGTTTCTCATTCATTACAGACACAGCAAACTTCAACCATGTTTTATGAAAAATAAATGCAGCAACATAAAAAATAATTATATGTCTTGATCGAAGAGAATTTGTTCTACCAATTCAAGACTGGTTCAATATTTTGAAATCATTTATATAATGTACCATTAATAATTGCAGAATAAAAGTTACATTATTACCTAAGTAGACACAGAAAAAAATTTTGACAAAATAATAAACCCTCTCAAAAAACTAGGGAAAGGAGTTGAATTTCCCAATATGATGAAGTACATCTATGAAAATTTACAACTAACAATTAATGAAAACCTGCATGGTTTTCCAGTAATATATGGAATGAAGCAAGTGTGCTCACTTTTACCAATTCTATTCAACACTATACTAGATGTTCAAGTAAATGAAGTCTGGAGGTGAAAAAAGTTTCATAGCAGAAAGTAAGAAGTAAAGTTATATTTATTCACAGATAGTATCATCCTGTGTACCGAATATCCTAGGTAAGCCACAGAACATAAACCACTCCCTCCACAAAAAATATAAAATATTGTTAGAATAAAATAGTTCAGCAAGGACACATAATACATGTTACAACAGTTGCATTTCTATATTTAGTAATGAATAATTTGAAAATAATTGTAAGACAATTCAATTCTCAATAGAATTAAATAACAAGTGTTTCATAAAAAGAAAACTTTTAGAAAAGAAGTGCAAGACTTGTGCACTGAAAAACTCTAAAAAATTGCAGACTGGTTGGCGATTTGACTCAGCCAAACAAGTGCTTGACTGGCAAGCCTGAGGTCATGAATTTGATACCCCAGTGCTAAAAAAAAAAAAAAAAAAAAAAAAAAAAAAAAAAAAAAAAAAAAAAAAAAAAAAAAAAAAAAAAAAAAAAAAAAAAAAAAAAAAAGAAATCATTAAAAAATAAATTGCAGACAGAAATTAAAGTGTATATGAACAATGCAATATTCCATGATTATGGATTGGAGGATTTATCGACTGTCATGAAGATGAATAATTATTCAACAGATTCAGGTAATCTTTGTAGAAATCCCAGAAGAATATTTCTGAAGAAATTGACAAGCTGATTTAAAAATTTCCATGTAAAGGACCCAGAATAATTATAACAATTGTGTAGAAGAAAAACATGATGGAACTTACTAATTTCAAAACATACCATAAAACACTAATCAAGACAGTGTGGTGCTGGCATAGAATAAGACACATAGTGGCCTGAGATGAGAAAATAATAATTGCACTTCTAGTTGAGTACATTGATTGATTTTTGATGCATATAGCAAGATAATTCAGGTATAAAAAGACAGATTTTTAAGTAAGTTTTTCTAGAAAAATTATCCATATGCAATAGCAATATTTTTATATTTCTTTCATATGCACACTCAAACATTTAAATGGGTTGTAGAATTAAATAAGAGTTAACACTGAAAGTCTTAGAAGAATATACAGGGAAAAGTCTTCACCAAAAAATTCTTTTAAGAACAACACTCAAT
Source organism: Dasyprocta punctata (assembly GCA_004363535.1). NCBI lineage: Eukaryota > Metazoa > Chordata > Mammalia > Rodentia > Dasyproctidae > Dasyprocta > Dasyprocta punctata. The sequence goes on along the minus strand of RJWM01002958.1, from coordinate 84,887 downwards.
GCAAAATTCATTAAAAAGTTAAATACCATCAAAGAACCAAGACCCACATATCAAAAGACATTATTAAGCAATTGAAAGGCAAGTCAGATTGGAAAATTACTTACAAATGATAAATCTGATAAAGGATGGTTATAAGTTCTAAATTTCAGTTGAAAGTTGAATAAATATTTCACAAAGGAGGATAAACAAAAGATTAAAATGCCTACAAAAGAGTGTTCAGATCATTAGTCATTAAGAGATTTCAAACTACATTTCAGGTACTTTTGCACAATGAGTGGATTAGCTATCATCAGAAAGATAGGAAGCAAGTGTTGGTGAAGATATGGAGATAGATAACCCTCAGACACTCTTGGCAAGAATATGATACAGTATGGACACTTTGGAAAATGCCTTGGGCATTTCTTAAAAAGTTACTTTCAATTCCACTTCTGAGTACCCTTCCGAGAAGATGAACACATGCATTTGTAATCATATATTTATAAGCATCATGAGTCTGCATAATGAAGACCCAGAAATAAACCCTTCAACTGATGAACAAAGAAACTGTGACAAGCAGCACAAAGGTAAGGAATGTTGAAACAAGCTATATGGTGAGGAACCTCAATAATATGCCTAGTCTATGACCGTCAGTCTTCTTCTCCAAAGGGTCATCCAGTCACATGGCCTTTGCAGTTCATAGAATCTGGGTTTTAGCTATTCAACTCTGTCCTTGTAGAAGGAAAGCAGGCATAGATGGTTTGTAAATTAGGGCTATACCTGGTAGCCAATGTAGTAGATTTATAAGAACAGGAGCTAGACAGGATTTGGCCTGTGGGCAGAGATTTGCTGATGTCTGTGCTAAGTGAAGGGAGCCAGATGCCAAAAGTTACTTCCTGCGTGAATCCCTGTCTGAGATGTCAGAAAACATGAAACTGGGAACAGAGCTTGATAAGGAATGAAATGAAAAGATACATTCAGTGTGAGGAAAATGTCCTAAACTTAGATTTTGCTAAAAGTTACACAACATGAAAGGGACTAAAAATTTGAGTTTGAAATTTGAAATGAACAATTTTATGGTATGCAAATTAAGGCTCACAATGTTAATAAAAAGACTGAAAGTAAATATTACAAAATATTTTCATTTGATAAATATGTATAAAAGACATATGGTTGTAATATTATTTGAAAATCTCTTCTGTATTATTAAACTATTTCATAATAAAACATGTGAAAAAGTAATTATGTTAGGTTCTAATCCGTCATTTTGAATACAAGTAACAAGAGACTCAGCAGTTCCATTACTCATTCAAAATTACGTAGCCAATTTATGCAGAGTCAATACTCAGATTCAGGCCTCCTTATGTTCATTTCCTCCCCACTGAGTTTTATTATTTTATTTATATGGTAGTGAGAAATGGAGGCAATAGAAAATATTATGTTTTTGTTCTGTTTCTTCTTCTGATTTCTCCATGTTGATCTAACTCATAATAAACCTGCTCAGAGAAGTAGTAGTGAATTCCTAGAAGTTTCAAGGGATAAATTCAGTGTTAGATATGAAAATGCTGTGTTTTGGGGAAAAATTAGTGCTGAATAAAGCACTGGGATGTTGGAATAATGAAAATATATTTTCATAGCATGCTGGAATTTTTTTCTATCAAGTCAATTTTCTTCTAATATTAAGTGGCAGTTTGAGCATTCATTCAATGATCCAGTTTTCCAAGGGTTAATATCTTCAGTTAGGTGTTTGTGATATTTAAGTATGCAGAAATTGTTTTTAGAAAACTTGAAACTTGCTATGAAATGTTAATGTATTTTTTGTATATGTGTGATCTTTTCATCTTTTAAATACCAAGGCCACAGTCACCACCCCTTAGAAAAGAAAAACACTTTAATTCATCCCTGTTTGTACATATTTTTAAATTTTTGAATTACTTAAATGTTAGAAATATGCCAGAACATTAACACAGATGGAAAGTTCAGAACACAGGGTGGTTATTTATTATTATTCATATTGATTACATTGCATTTATATGTTTGCCTGTGACATTTCTTTATATTGGAAAAAGTCTTTAGCATGATTTCTTTCTATGTTGATTTATATAGCTTGCTTCTTTGGTTCTAGAATACTGACTTCATTTCTCATGAAGGACACCACAGACTATTAAGTTTAGTAATCTATTTCACAAAAGTTTTGGGCCCAAATCATATTTGTTTTTATTTTTAAAGATTTGTTTACAAAATGTTAATGTGCTTAGTCTTTTCAAAGGAAAGATTAAGGTGTAGCAATATCATGCTTCACCTCCTGTAGATTTCTCAATTAATTCTCCCATTGGCTATACTAACACTCACACAAAGGAAATGAAATTTGGAGTATCTTTGCAGCCATTTCCCAATTCCATACATCTCATCCCTCTCAATTAGAAAATAAAAGTACTAAAGTAAATAAAACAAAAGAAAAAAATGAAAATTAAATAAATGTGAATCATAGGAATGTGTGCAGGTGGCCAAGAGGAAGTACTCTAAATTTTACAGAAGAGACCTAAACTTCTGTAGTGGCAAGCAGAGTTAATTGGAATAAAATGCCGTGATGGAATGCTACTATATTAGGTTGGATTTGAAGTTACTACCACAGGATATTAGATCAGAGTGTACTCAAAGACAGCCAAATTTCACTGAGGTTGTTTATCTTCACTTTTCTCTTTACACTGTGCATGCACATGTACATAAACTAGCTAAATGCATGTGAGATTTTGCATTAGTTTTAAATTGCTATTATTTACTAAGCATACCTAGTAGCCCGCAAAGCTTGATCTTCATGATTTAACCATCTGTGCTAGCAATCCTCTGTGAAAGCTAAAGGGCATTTTTCTACCTAAAATAGGCACTGGAATTTTGGATTGTCTTTATTTGGTAAAGAGGTAATAGGTGAATTTAAAGTAACTCTTGAAAAAATTTTTGTTTTCTGATGAATTTTAATTATGTATCAGAAATGCAAATGTATCATGATTCTGGACATTATACAAAGCTGTGTTTTGAATGATTTTGAGGACTTTGTAAATTTATAAATTTGGGAGATACTTTTCTCAAGTCAGAGATATTTTTCTCCCTTTTAAATGATACATAAATCCAACAGAAAAAGAAGCCTTGGAAGAAGATACTGGGAAAGTTGGTAGAGAATGCTCTTGGTCACATAAATCATACCAATTTGTGTCTGAAGATATTTTCTCATTAACTGGTTTGCATTAAAAGTGGTCCTTGATTTAACTGTCTCTGTTTTTTGGCAGTCTTAATTCTAATACAGCTTTTACAGAATTCTTTACTTTATGACAGTCACACTTTGAAATAAGTAGATTAATTCATTTACTTCTCCCAGTGACTCTACTAAGTAGATGTAAAAGATGCCCCTAAATTTGTGATTGGGTTACATCCTGATAAACTCATTGTACACTTAAAAACACCATAAGCCACAAATGCATTTAACATATCTAATCTCACAAGCATCATAGCTTAGCAGCACAGTTCTTATAGGATATTGGCTGTTCACACTTGTGATTACCTAGTTGACTGGGATCTCTGGCTTGCTGCCTTTGCCCAGCATTACAGGGTGTCTTAGTCTTGGATAAGATCAAATTCAAGGTATTAAGTATAATTTGAACTAAATGTATATTGCTTTCACATCATCATGAAATAAAAAACAAAATCCTAAGTCAAAACAATGTAAGGACTGTATCTAACATTACAATTTGGAAAGCTGAGTTTTAAATAACTTGCCCTCATTTATTCTATGGATATGGATGGTACTTTTACCTTTTAAAAACTGAAACTCATTAAAAAATGAATATTTGGAAGAAATATATCATCAGCTCTGAGGGTTAGATCCAACATTTGGAACAATATGAGATTTTTGGAAGATGTATATTCTGAGTTTTACACTCTTTTGAAGAACATAGTAACAGTTCTTTAGATGCAGAAGTGCTCATTTTTTGTTTTAAAAACAAAAGTTGCAATACCTCAGTTATCCTATAATGCATATAAAACTAATTCTTTTCTGTGTGAAACATCCTCCAATAAACTGTTCTACACCCTCCAACCCTAACACACATACACACACACACACACACACACACACACACACACCACAGAAACACACTCTACTGAAACCCATTTCTCTGTGGCAAATGATGTACAAGTGTTAGATTCTCAACAAATTCATTTGCTCTAGATTTTTGAAAAGGATCACATCCACCTCAAACAGATCTTTACTCTGCAATTTGTCATTAAAATGAAAGCCCTGAGGACAATGAGAGCAACTTTCTCTAACTCAGGTCCGAAGGTTGCCCTGGCCCTGCCATTCACATCAGCAGGCTAGATAGTCAGCATGTACAAGCCCAGGTTCTTCAACCCCCAGCTAATCAGGAAAGAAGCCTGGGTAATGAGAGCAGATTAATGCAGATCTGGAATTAAGCCTGCAAGGCCACTGAGCTTCCCACACTGGTCAACAAAACAATAAAACTCTTTCAAGGGTGGAGAGGTCAGTACTTACGGTTGATCTCTGTAGCCCACAGCTTCTAGCCCAAACCCATCAGATTATATAAATGCCATTATTCATTATAAAATTGTCCAGCCCTTCTACAATGCAGCCCTGTAGTATTTGACTCTGTGACCTATTCTTGAAGTGACTCTTAGAGGTTGACCCCATGCTGTGCATAGAGAACATTTCTTCCCTTTATTTGTTAAACTTATTTTAGTCATTAACCTCATTCATAACCCTTTGATCTCCCCCTACCAATGGTCTCAGCATCAGAGACAGAAATAATTGACTTGTTGTCCAGAATAATCCTAATAAGAAGCCCCACAGGAAAGCCTTCTCAGAAGCAATCTCCTTAGTGGGGGATAAGCTATCTCCATCAAAATCTTGTCACAACATCCTCCTCACTAGGGGCCAATTCAAGCACCTCACATCCCCCAGCTATTTGGAAGGCTATTCCACAGTTTTCTATGGTGAGGTAAAGGCTTGCACGTTTGAGAGTCTAGGTCATATTCTTTGCTCTGAAGTGAGATTCCTAACTAAAAAGAAAGGATAAACTAAAAATCAAATTAAACAATGTCACGTTTGACAATCAAACTCTGTAGCTGAGAGGAGACACCCAAGAAAAGAAAATGTGTCGAAACCTAAACAGGCAATGCCCGTTCACATCCACCTGCACATAGGTGATGGCAGGAGGCCAGGACACTGGGGCAGCTGTGGGTGCTGAGAGATCTGCAAAACTGCTTTAAAACTCTACCTCAAGACACATGGCAAAAGCACATCAGCCTTTAAATTTTTGATAGTTACTGTTCCGCATTCTCTGGATGGAAACAGTGAAAAAAATAGCCCGTAACTACTTGTTGCTTAACAAATATTTGCTAGACATAAATATATGGATCTTTCCAGGAACTTTGAGTCACGCTAGACTTTGAAGACTTCAGTTTTCAAGTTAGAAAGCTGCATTAGAACCACTGTATGTGGCCCAAAGCAATAGCATGAGCATCAGTGAGAAGGGAAACCCGCTTGCTCAGACCCCACTCTAAGCCTCTTCAGACAGAAATGTTGGGGATGCTAATTTGCCACCATATCTTGCAATCTATTTTGTTAATGAAAAACTACTGAGTTTTACCTCCCTCCATTGGCTTCCATTGTCTACACCATATCTACATTCATAGCAACTCCTTGAATCCCTGTACTTAATAAAGAATTTTCATATTGTCTTGGTTAGCCCAAACTTCTAGAATCTCAAGATCCATAGGGGTAATAATGGTAGCATAATGGTTGCTTGATTTGGGCTGTTTATGAATGTAGGAAGTGTGGGTGTGTAAGGATATAGAATGTGCTGGTATGTCTATGGTCATGGTACTTTGAATAATTTATTACACAGACTACAGTTCATACAAATTAGAAATCATCTACTGTGATTTTTATAAGTACAACACTCAATTTGTCTGGATTTTAAAATTCTGTTTTCCCATGTATGCACATTCTTGAGCTATCCTTGATAATCTATTGAATATCAATCATTCTTTACTGAAAATGACTTGTCCAACACTTGAATCAACACTTGAAGTGTTGTCAATCTTGCATGTTGAGTATACACTAATTTTTTGGCCAAAAAAGGAAACAAAACAAAACCCTTGTGGTGAAAAAATGGCATTAGAGCTTAATTCTCTCTCCTCTGCTGCATCTGCTGCTTTTTATGTTTTATATTCTCTTTTAAATTTCACATATCTCCTGAAGGTTCCTGAACTTCCAGATTTTCTTTGTTTTTCTATAGAGCATAGTCAGTTAAATTTCATATTCTATATATATCTTTCATTTTTCTTATCCCTCACTTGCTTTCTCTAAGATAGCTTTTGTTTATCAGTTCTTTAGTACCAATTTTTAAAAACATTAATATTGTACTTGTTTTTTCTAAATTTATTGATTCTTTCCTTTTGTAAAACTTACAGAATCCCACCATTTATAGGGATAACTAAAGAATCAAACTGGAGTATTGTAACTGCAGAGAAAGGTAAATCTTACACAGTGTGGTCAGGGAAGACTTTCTTGTCATGTGGGCAGATATTTGAACTGAGTCTTGAACACTGAGAAGGAGTCAGTCTGTGGAAACTGTGGGAGTATAATTCCAAGAAGAAGAACCACCTTTGATATGGCATTGTTCGGGTATGAGATAAAGTTCCAGGCTTCAGGCCATGATAACTACTTTAGATTTTATTCTACCATCTTGGGAAAATTTGCTACATGTTTTGATTTAAAGGATCACTTGGGTTACTAGCAGAGAAGGCTGGCAAAGTGAAAATTGAGGGAAAAGTGAGACTGGTTAGGGTCATGGTGCAAAAATGCAGGCAGGGCAGGGTGATGGCTTGACTGGTTTAATAGCAATGAAAATGGAAGTGGCCAGATTCAGAATGTATTTTGGAGACAGAGTTTCTAGACTCTGCTGATGGATTCGTTACACTGCAATAAAGCAAGTGAGTTACATCCCAGAGGAATTAGCCATTTAAAGGAAGACTCTTTAAACCTGAACTGCCTTAACTCAGCTGAATGCATTGCTAATGGTGCAATTCTGTTCCAGGGCATATTAGGGCAGGTGTCCTTTATAATCTCTCAAATAGCATCTATTGGTGGATTGAGTGCACTATTTAATGCTCAGTAGCTCACTTAACAAAATTCAGACCTTTTCTCAACTGCATGCTAAACAAAGGCTAATTATGCTTGCTAGATGACAGCAGTTTACCAGGAAATAAATAACAAAAGGCCACCGTACATAAATTAAATAAAAAAAATAATAAAAAGAGTCAGAAATTTTAAAAAGTAGAATATAAAAATTAAAACAGAATTTTTTTATCTGTTTTGTCCCCTCAGTCCATGCATCCTGATTGACCTTACGAGACTTTATGCATAGATCTCCATGGTCTGTGCACAACCCATGGACTGCACTCAGTTAGGAGGCAACCGACCCAAGAAAAAAGCAAACCCCTTTAACTTCAGTTGACCTTCCTACCACTTTCAAAACAACCACAATCACAACAGCAGTCACAGTAGCAGCAGCTATAAAATCCCCTGGCCTGACTTTCTCTTGTTTTTATTTTATTCCCCTCCTATGGCAGTGAACACAAAGGACAAATCTGTCATTAACTATTTGCAAATGATCAGTTACTCACTGCAGCTGTTTGCTCGCCCGATATCCATGCCAAGCACAGCTGCTCAGAAGTGCCAGCCCAGTTTGGCTGGACTGCTCCCACCCACTCCCAACAGCCTCAGGAAGATCAGGGCAGGCCAAACCCCAAACCGACAGGAAAAAGTGTGAGTTTCCACTCCCAAAGGGTCCCCACATTCCCACTTCCCCCGGGTATCACTGCATCATACGTGGAGACTAAGAGGCCCTTGACTGGCAGGCTGGCCACCCGTGGACATTGCTGGTCTGAGGACAGAGGGCTGATAACTATGAAGAGGTTTCTGGCCAGTTCCTAAGAAAAGCAGTATTGCTGCTGCCCGGGGTCCTTTGGTTGGATTTTTTTAAAAGCAAGCAGCTTTGTGCTTTCACTTATTAATTTTCGCCAGCTTCTAAAGGTCAACGGCCTGGCAAGCCGAGATTCACAAATAACAGGTGCAGAGACTCCACCGTCTGCCTCCATGGGACATCGCACTGTCACTTTTATTTACTGAATCAATCCACCAGTGTCCAGCAGGAGAACAACAGTTAAATGGCCATTAATTGTGGGCTGATGTGCAGATGAAACAAATCTCCAAAGGGACTGTAAACCTTTGTTCCTTCCCCTCCTCCTGCTCTTGCTACGGGATTAGCAGTAAATCATTCAGCAGCCACATCTCCTTATTATACAAATTTACCATTTGGATTGTCTCTGATGAGCCAACCCTGACCTGTCTTTTTCTCTTTCCTCCTTCCTTCCTTTCCCATCCTTCCTTTTTCCTTCCCTCCATTATTTCTTTCCTTCCTTCCTTCCTTTCTTCCCTGGTTTTATTTCTTTTTCTTAATCATTTTCACCTTGCCTTTTAGTATCTGTCCATATTTTTTCTGTCTCACTCAAATGTTCATCCTCCTATGTATGACTTTTTATTAAACTTAATTCATGTCCCATGATACACTATGAGCAATATTTAGTTCATAGCTGAAGATTCCACTCATGCCACCATCTGCCTGTGCCCTTCTTTCCCGTATGAATACATAGACACAGAGTATGGTGTCTGGGTACAGCTGAGATTTCTGTGGAAATAAAAAAAGAGAAATTTATTCTTCAATGGGGATACTTCTCTGCTCCTACTTTCTTTCATTATTTTTCAGAAAAGCTCTTTAACTCCTCAGAGTCCCCCCCCAAAAAAAACAATTAAAATGTAAAAGGGAATTTGAAAGTAAGGAATAGAAAAAGAGGAAATACAGTGGATCTGAGATTTGCCAAAGAGTCTGGGGAACCCACCATAAGATTTTGGCCCTTTGTGGCCAGCGTCGCCCTTGTGGCCAGTCATTGGTGAAATTTGATTTGAGGCATTGAGAGAGGCAGCCCCCAGCTCCACAATCCATCCCCACATTGGTCTCTGTAAGGAACTCACATCCCTAATGGATTGCAATACATTTTCCATTTCTGTATTAAGCATAATCTTTTTCATGTGCCCTTTACAAATAATGTATGTTTCATTTTAATCAGTCATCTATACCTTAACATAAAAATTTTTCTATGGCCATGGGGAGGACTGAGAAAGCAGAAGAGTACTGGTTGAATGGATGAGAGTGACTGTTTGTGGAAAGCCCCAGAGAAGAAATTTCCTAAATGCAGAAATGGTGAAGGACAGGGGACAGGCAAAGTAAACAGGTAAACCTTCCGTATTTCATACCAGCATTAAAAATGAGCCTGGGTGCAGGTACAAATAACCTAAGTCTACAGGTTAGGGAGGGAATGCAAATCATACTTGTTCAGTGAAAAAACTACAAATAGATGGAAGTCCATCCCAGTGAGTTATTCATGTTACACATTTTTGTAGGTGCATGGCACAGTACATAGTGTGGAACACAGGAAGCAGCACAACTAACTTCCAGAAGTGTAATGAAATATTGATGGCTAAGAATGTTCACAGATGGGATTTCCTGGTTGTTCAAAATTCCAAGGTAACTGAAAGATAACCAGATTTTAAAAATTCATATTGAAATGTATATTTAATGTTGTTTTCTTAATAATATTCATATAAAATGCTTTGCAGAGGAAACAGTATAGTTTTAAGAATAGTCACTAGATCCAGATAGCCCAGCATTTATGTCTGACCTCTTCCATATGTTAGTGGTAAAACTTAGGGTATGTGGAGCTTTCATTAATTCATTCATGAAACCGCTAAAAATTTATGGGTTTTAGAGCTACTATGGTTTTTAGAGTAAACAGAAATTGATATTGGCTCTTAGTCCATCAGACTAAGAGCCTAAAGGTAAAATCTTGGTTCTGAAATACCAAGATGTGCTCGAAGCCATGAAACAGGAATATTAGCTTTGACCTACTGCAGAGGGGTGGGTGGTTGCCGTATTTTCCACTTGTGGGTGTGGGGTAGAGATGGTTTATAAGTGTAGTCAGAACTTGATTCCTTCATATTTAGAGAGATTGGGTGAAATACAGATTTGTTGAAGTCCCAGAGACAGTTGACCCCATTATGTGTATTGCTCTTTTATTTCTACAAGTTTTTTCAGCACCATGATGTTTAAAAGTTAGTAAGCAACAGAGTTGAAGAAATATTTACTGAGTAATTGGTTATTGTGTGAAAATCAACTTGAGTGTAGAGACAGTCAGGGCACGAAAGTTTTGGGAATGAGTTCTAAGCACAGAGTTTGCTGTTCTCAGAGCTGAAAGATAGAACTTTTCCAAAGAAGATAGAAAGCCAACATAATAGAAAAGCAGAACAAAGTGAATGAGGTATGGAAGGAGAAGAGTCTGAGTTCTGAGGATTCAGGCCCCACTAAAGTTTTCTTTAAAGGCATTAGTCTCAGTGTAAGTGTTTAAAACAAAGGTATTAGCAAAGCATCCTTGAACATTTTGGGGTTTCATAACTGGTAGACATTATGTGAGGTAATCTATGTGCTACAAACAGCTCAGTTGGAAAGTAGTTGTGTGAACTTTAGTTAACCAGATAACATCTTCTCAGTTTTCTCCTCTCAGAAAACAGATATTTTACATTCATTTTCTTTAAACCATTTCCAGCTTTAAAGTTCTGATTGTCAAAGACAGTGATGGACATAAAAAGAGTACACAGGGTTGAACTGGAAAATACGGTGTAACATCATAGAATTGACTTGGGGTTTTTTGTGTTTCCAAAATGCATGCTGCCAATTGAAAATTGTGCTGTGTGACTTGATAAAAACTATGAACTAGAGTCTTGCTATACCACAGATTGTTATTACTGAGAACAGAGAAATATTGAGCTTTCAACTGAAGATTAATCTATATAATTTCTTAAAACACAAAAATAGAAAAATTCCAATTATAGAGCATCTTAGCATCAAGTGCTTTTAAAAAATCCTTTAATTAAAGCCAATCACAAAATTATACATAAGCAAAGGAGCTGGGAACTAACTTTGAAGGTTTAAGGACAATGCCAGCTTTGTTTGCATGAAAACCAGACGGAGCTTTGAACTTTGTTATGTGTGGAGTGGAGCCAGGTTCTGACTAGTGATGAGTTATGTTTGATCCCTATTTGAATATTTATGTAGTTGAATATATTTCTAGTATAAATAGTTACAGGAAATCCTAGGCTTGAAGAAACCAGTAGGAATTTTTAAAAATCAAACGTAGGAGAGAGAGATTACATTGTTAAAATTCATTTCAGTTACATAATCCTTCTGAAATGAAGCCATCTTACTTATTGAGTAGCTTATACTCTAAGGCCTTTCAAGGTCCTAGGTGGTAGTACAATTTTATTTTTGTGTAACAGAAGAATCCTTAAAAGCAGAAAAATGTGATTTATTTTCCATTTTGAACCATGGTATAAGCAGTTATGTTTAAATGCAAAACATACCTGGATTGTCATGGAAGCTATGAATTAATTTGATAGTTCATTTGTCAACAAAATTAGGTTTGTAGAATATCATATTGCAATACTAACTGTTAAATAGCAACAGAAGAAAATTTTTGTCCTTATAAACTTTATTAACTGATATATAAATAATAGGCATGGAAACTTACCCATATACCACATAAAAGGAAACCCCTGTCAGCTCTACAAAGACAGCAAAAACTGAAAAGCAATAATGAAGTTGAGACTTAAAGTAAAACTTTATTTGTAATTCCTGAGAACCTAGCAAAGTTTCAACTTTCTTGAATGAAGGAGCCAATCAATCTTCAGCTTTTGTCTTTGTTTCAAGAAAACTAGCCAAGATACAAGCTTTACTAAGTTTTTGATGATGAGAACTTCGCTGGCAGCACTTTGTTAAAAATCTCCAGGGTATCTCCACATATATTTAAACCTCAGCACCATTAAGAGACGACATAAATATTCTTTAAACCTTTGATCATTTCAAGAGGGTTTGATGAGATAGGAGGACTCTTTTATGCTGGAAATTCTTATGTCATTGTCCAATGTAATACATGACCCATTTGTCATCTTCACAAGAAAAAATCCCCTTGTCTTTTAGAAATTCAGCCCTAAGGGTCTCTCCTGTGATATGTGACCTAGAAGACAGATAACTAGGGAGTTTATCTGAGTAAAGGAATCCAGGATTTTATTGCTTTCTTATGTAACTACCTCCAGATCTTGAGAAGGAGTTGCTATTTAATTAGGGAGATTAAACCAGGAATGTACTTTTCTTCTGAAAAAAAAAAAAAAAAAAAAAGGCCTAGAGCTCAGAGGAGTTCTGAGTGTCTAAACCTTATCCAAAGGTAGAGTTTGCTTACTTAGAATAATTCAGCCATATATCTGGATCTGGGCTATTCATGCCTTTGTGATAATGTGCAGTGTCCTGGAAATAGTGGTGCAAATTTTACCAGAAATTTTACTAATGGGGTTCAGCTTACAATAAAATAACTCTAGATAGCTTAACGGATCAACATGATAATAACGTCTCGTTATAAATCTGGGAAGAGAAAAAAAAATAACAGCCACTTCTTGTCATGAGATTTGATGGATTCACAGGATTTTAGTTTGAAAAACATACTTAGTAAATACTTTCTCAGGGAAGAAAGAAATGATGTACATACTTAAGACACATCCTGGCTATAGGTGAGAATAAGACCAAAGACTTGGTGGGAACTAACCATGTCAAGAGATTGAAGTTGCTTTACCAGTCCACAGAGACTTACTAGTTCAGACAGGATATCATCATGTTCTGGCCATTCTAAAAATTATAAAACTTGAGCTAAAACCTAATATTGTGGACCTGAGAACACATTCGTGTTGTTACTATGAATAGAATCTTTACATAGATTGAAATCTGGAGGAAACACAATTCACAGCAAAACAATTGTAATCATGACTATTTTAGTGTGCTAGACAGATTTAATTTCTATTCTTGTGATCAAGATAGTTCATGATCAATTGTAAACCATCCATCACTGTACTGTAACCTAAATTCAACTTCCATGCTCCTCAAGGTCTCTTACCAGGTAATATCCACTCCTTTTAATGTAGCATAGTTTCCTGCCCCCTCTGTATCTGACAGTCCTGTCCTAATAAAATCCTGGTATTTTTACTCACACATTTTCAAACTTTCTTGCCTTTGAAACTGTTTGTTCAGAATTCCCTTCCTTTTCTTTCTTTCTTTTTCTTTCTTTCTTTCTTTTTCTTTCTTTCTTTCTTTCTTTCTTTCTTTCTTTCTTTCTTTCTTTCTTTTTCTTTCTTTCTTCTTTCTTCTTTCTTTCTTTCTTTCTTTCTTTCTTTCTTTCTTTCTTTCTTTCTTTTTCTTTCTTTCTCTCTTCTTTCCTTCCTCCCTTCCTTCCTTTCTTCCTTCCTTTCTTTCCCTCTTCCTCTTCTCTTTTCAACAAACTCCAACTTAGCTTAGGATCCAATTCAAGCATTACTTCTGTTTTAACCAATATACAGGTTGTTTTCTAAGATTAGCGCTTACATTTCGTCATGAAAATGTTTGTATCCCATCTGCCACTTTATTCATTTAATGAATATTTTTTCAGGTACTATCAGGAACTAATTATAGACTATTATTAGCATTTGTGATGCCCCTTAAAGCATATGATATAACAGCTCTTTTTTTCCTATATGGTTACCCCACTAGACTAGATTTCTTGATGATGGGTTCTATTTTAGTCATCTGTATATCCCAAGAAACTAGCATGGTTCTTGTGATTTAATATAGTACTCAGTAGTTATCTGATTTATGAATTGATTGAACAAGCATAAATGTATTTCATGGGCCCCCGATTATGAATATAGTAATATCTATGCCCCTCAATATGGAATCACTTTTCTATTAATGCAGTTTGTGTTACAGGATATATGGAAAATTATTTATTCATTAATTTACCAAATCAATTTTGGAGCTATAATTAAAAAACTTCCACTATTCTCTCATTTCTTCATAACATCTTTGTTTTCTGTCATTCAGACCATTTCCTTAGAAGCCAAACTTGGATACTTTCATCCATCTACCCCCCATCCCTGGGTAGATGAAGTATAACTAAAAGGTTGGAGAGGATTTTTTAAAGATCACATGTTTTCTTTGTTCTATGAGGTTACCAGGAATGGTGACTCACTCACAAAATATTCATGCTTCATATTAAATTACACAATTCACACATTTTAGATTTAGACATCTTACAGGTTACCTAATCCTATAACTTCTATTTTACTTTTTTTATAAATCCTCTCAGCTACATTTGAATGCCTACAATGAAAGAGTCCACGCTGTATCTCAAAATATTTAAACAGCTGTTATTTATTTTTTCACAGTTGGTTTTAGTTGCTATTCTACAGCTACTCATGCTCTGTCCTCTTAAAACTTCTTGGTGCTGGAAAGTCATTAGAGTAAATAATAATTAACTCATAGCAAGTTCCTAAACCTTTTAGAAAAATAAAAGCAGTTTTTTTTTTCTAGAACAAGGTTGCTGAGGTAAAATTTAACATCAGTGTACCCGTGTCCAACTTCTTGCCCTGTTTCACTGCTATGTGGTCCAGGGAAAAGGGAGGTGGCTAATAGTTCTCAGAGCAATTAGGGACTCTCTTGGCAAGTTTCTGCTCTGCTGAGCTGCTAGAAGCTTTAACTCACCCCTCTGGGTAATTAACTTTGGTGTTGGATCTTGGCCATTGACACGTTTTACTTTTCTAGTTGGTGTCAGTTAATCAACACTTACAGAGAGCCCGCTGTGACAGGACTCTGTTTTAGGTTCTGTACAAACATTAACCAACAACAGCCATGGCATTCACATTCTGCTCCTTTTTTTCTTTCCAGGAGACTGGTGTTAAGAGAAAGACAAGGAAGAATGCAGAATGGAGCCCTCAATTTCGCTTTGTAAATCTTCCCATGAACTTTGTGGAGAATCCTGAGCACAACCTATTTCATCTGGAAATCTCTGGAGTTACAAATACCTTGGTTAAATATTCTTCAAGATATCTTTTATCGTTGCACAGGAGGATGTATGAGTTAGTCGCATAACTCTGTGAAGAAAAGGCTAGATGTCTGCTCCACATACTGAATTTGTCATTCAGCAGGCAATACTAGAATCCTAAAATCAGATCCTCTGATTCATAGTATGTCTGCCAAGGGTATTCATGTTTTAGCTTTCCTCTAAATTATGTACAAGTGTATTTGTATACTAAATTTTTAAGAGTGCAGGAGTTTAAGACTTTTGTCAGAAATAAATGCTAGGTAATAAAAGCTACACAAATCCATGACAAATGAAAAGTGGACATAAATGGCTTTTACTGTATTTCTAGTCATTGTCCAGTAACTAGTTTTCTTCTTACCATGGCTTTACCTTTCTGCTCTTTGCCTAAAACGGAGAGCAATAAAACAAAACAGAGAAGATACTATCAAGTTTTGTGAGCTTGGGTAGTTAGAGTCTGGAAAAGTAAACTGTTGTTGAAATTTTCAAAATTTGAATATGCAGTTCAGGTTAAATTCAGTGTTATTCTTAATTCAGCATTGATCAGGTAGTACCCTATCATTATTGTTTACCTGTTGAATAGAAATGTAAGCTTTCAAATGAAACAAAATAAATATCAAAATTGAGTTGTGGGTAAAGTTAGTGACCAAATGTGCTAGTTGTCAGAATTTTGCTTGATGGATTTTTATTTTTCCTGTGTGTCATTACCTCTGAGACATGTGGATTACTCAATTGCTTTCGGGAAGGAAATTGTATTTCTATGATTTATCCCAAAGAGAGAGAGAAAGAGAGAGAGAGAGAGAGCATGCTTTGGAGTTCAACAAATGTGTCCTGAGAGTCAAACGAAACAGGGGTGAAATCGTATCTAAAACCCATAGGGAATAATTTGCTGTTAGCAGCATCTGGCAATTGAGTGTGGCAATAGCTGCAAATTTTATTTAGAGAACAAATGGAAGAAAAGATGCTTTAAAAAGGTAAATTTGAAAGCAAGAAGAGGGAGGAAGAAAGTGAAAGAGACCTTGAAGGAGTTTGGGGCTTCTAGGCAGGACATTCAATAGATGGAATAGCAGATCACAGCAAAAGAAGTGAAAACCTCAGTAAGAGACATTAGTAAAACTATGTGGTATTCATGTACTGGCTGCCAAACTGAAATTAAATAGTTTATTATTTCTCTGGCTGTTCCTACCAGTAATGATGTATTTTCCATCAATAGTGGAGCACTTTGAAAATCCATATCTATCATGGAGATGAGTGTTCGTGCTTAGCCTATGGTTGGCCTGGTGTACAAGTTACCTAGCCTTTGCTTCCCAGGGCCAAAGGCAGAGGCCAAGGTGTGTGGAGGTCTAGGCATCGCCCCAGAGGGTCATTGACCTTAACCTGATGTGACTGTCTGGCTTATCCTAGGATGGAAATCATTCTTCTTGCCCATACCTGTCATTAGGACACCCTGCTATGGATTCTTTAGGGTAGGAACATTTCAAAGCACTGGAAAATGGGAGCATATCAACCATAAATCCTGTGGCACAGAATGTTCTGTTCTGAAAGTCCTGTGACCATATCCTATCTTTGCCTTTTTACCTATCTGGCTGTGTCCTTTCTGTTCAGTGTTACATTAAGTTCAGAGTCTGGGCACTAAGAAACAGTGAGAACCCGTGACAATCCTGTGCGCTCCCTTCCCCCACAGCGGTACATCTTTATTGCATGGTAAAAGTCAGTCTTGTCAGGCTACTCTGGCTTGGTGTTTGGCGCCTGTTAGCTCTACTGCTAAAATGAAATATTTCAGATAATGATATTACAAGGAAAAGTATTTCTTTTGGCTGAAAGTTTACAAATTTTAGTCTGCAGTCATTTGACCCTACTGGTGAAATATCATGGTGGTGACCATGTGGTGGAGCAATACTGCTCACCTCATTGGCTGGAAGCAAAGAAAAGAGAGGAGGGGGCAGGCATCTTAGAATCTTCTTTAAAGACATGCACTCAGGTACCTAACTTCCTTCCTCTATGTGCACATTTTGAAGGTTTCACCACTTCCCATAGTACTGATGTGACCTTTGGTGAACATTTAAGATCCAACCCCTGAAGCCTCTTAGGCTGATCCTATGAAGGAATTACATTGGTCCAATTGCGTGACTTTCATTTTCTATCTTATATATAGAGTAAAAGGGTGGTAAAGTATCAGGGGACATTCTGACTGAGCCAAAGACCCTTTTGGTTCCTTGTATCTCCCATTTCATCTCTCCCTAACTGTGGACCATCTGAATACCCTTTTCAGAAGCTTGTGTGTTTTCTATACTTCTGGAGAACCATTATCATCATTGTTGTTTTAACGATAATCTAATATGCATTACCATGCACATATTTTTCAGTAATCTCATATGCAATATCTAATCTCTCCATCACGTATCTTTGGTATGCCTATGCTCATTCCCTCTTGAGACATAAGAAAATAGACAAAGAACAGGTCAAAGCTAGTAAACATGGGGCCAAAATCTCCTGATGATAGACTCTGTTGTTTTAACTTTTATTCTGTCTGCTTGTAATAAACACACAGAAAAAACTTTGGGAAATTGTTTTTCTCCTATTTACCTCTAGCAGCAATTTTCAATTAGTGGCTAAGATTTAAAGTGTTTGTCAATTTGAGAAGAAAAACACATGCTGTGAATAATAAAATAATAATACAATTTTAAAGCCCATCCTAACTATTTTGATTTTTAATTTTAATTTCTTTTAATCAAGCATACTTGGAGCAGTTGTTTTGTATACGTAAATGTTTGTTACAGAATGCAATGTATGTGATGGACATGGTCTCTGATCTTATGCATTTGATATTTTATTAGTAAAATTGATACAGATATAAATGATAATGACACAAAAATTTAATACAAGTGAGAAGAAGGCCTGCAGAACTACTAAAGGTTAGACATAAATTCTATCTTAAAAATCTAGGGAGACTTCAAGAAGATAACATATGATATTTGGGACTTTTGGGGATTACAAGTAATTCAACAGGAAGAAGGAGGAGGCCAAAAATCTGAGTAACAGTGCTAATGTATGTGAAGAAATGTGCATGTGTATGATCATTACCTAGGTGATTTCTCTTGATTAAAAGTGTTCAATGATATCTGTGTCTAGAAACACATTACTGTAGTCAATCTTACTTGGTTATTCCAAATAAAATTATTTAAGAACATATTATTAATTATCAAGAATATATTGGTCAGGTTTCTTGTTGCTGAACCCAATATTAAACACCCAGAATTTGAAAGAGGAAAGATTTGTTTGGGCTCAAGTTTTAAGTGTATTTAGTCCCTCACCAGCTGGTTCCAAAGCAATAAAATCATGGTAGCATAGTATGGTAGAGCAAACCTGCTTAATGCATAGTAGCTGGTAATAATGTCAGAGGGGAAGAGGCCAGGGACAAGGTATAGACACCCAGTGACTCACCCAATCACACACACAAGCGTGATCCGCCAATCCACTGGGAAAGCTCCCAAAGCCAGTCAAACTGACACTGTCCCCTAATTACCACAGAGTGTATCCATAATTCTATATTCCTGACTTACCATTATTTAGTCCTGTAGCCTTAGGAGAGTTATTTTACCTCTCAACACCTTTTAAAAGAATAAGAAAACAAAAACAAACAAACAGACAAACAAAACACCTAAAAATCAACAAACAGACACAAAGATTTGGAATAAGTTCTCAAAAATCTTTTAGTATCCTCCAAACCATGGTAGAATTCTTTTTCCCTACCAGATTCTGTGGGTGAGAGTGTGATCAGTCAGCCCAGGTGTTTCTTTAATTATGATAAATTGAACAAATCCTGAATGTTCAATGGCCATCAAAATCCATCCTGCTACCTGTGTGGTGGGCTGCCCTTCTAATATTGGTTGAAGAAACCACCCACCCACTCGCCCCCTTCCACTGCCTTAGGGATCTCAAACTTAAAGTTTTAGAAAATTTTAATAGGCCAGTAAGTTTTTAAAATAATATATATGGAGAATAATGCACATATGTATAAATTTAGGAATCAATTTCTTTTGAAAAGCAAACTATCAGGATCCATAGCAGACATTTTATCCTGAGGCAAAACTGATTTGTACTGAAGAACTCTGAACTTTATTGGCTAGGCTATGCCCCCTAGCTTACAAACAAATGATCAAGGAAACAAAAACCCATTCCAGTTATCTCAAGAATAATGAATTATGATTATGATCACATTTTCTTGACCTAGAACTGCAGGTAAAATACTCAGGAATATAGCTATCATAAAGGAATCCTGTATGGGGTATGCTATGTCCCCCCAAGTCCTCATACTTTTGATGGGGCTGAGTCTGATGCTTGTGATCAGTTTGTTGTCTAGTGCCAGGATTAATGATGTGACTACTACACCCGCCCAGGGGTGGAGCTGAGATACAGTATAAGGGAAGGTGGGTCTTCCTCTCGTGCTTCCGCTTCCTCCTCTCTCTCTCTTGCCAACGTGGCTTGTGGCTTGCAGTCACCATAAACTGTAGCCCCGTCATGCCACGCTATCTTAGAGCCAACTTATAGACTAAAACTCCCAAAACACTGTAAGAATAAACCTTTCCTTCCCTAATTTTGGGCATCAGGTATTTTGTCTCAACAACAAGCGAAAAGTAACTAAGACAGAATTTGGTACTGAGAGTGGGGTCATTGCTGTGACTATTCCTGACCATGTGGTTTGAGAGCCTTTAAAAGTGGCTTGTGGGGAAAGTTTGGAAAGGTTCAGAGATGCTGTCTACATGCATAGAGCTAAAATGGCTTAGGCTGTTTTATATGAGAGATTCTGGTCAGAGCTCAAGAGACCAAAAGGCTGATAAAAAGCCTGCCGGTAAAGACCAGGCTCGGGAGATTTCTGCTGGAAAGAAAAATGACATTGGGTGTTAGACTCCACATGATGTGTGTTATGGTTTGGCAAAAAGTTTGTCTATGTTTTGCCTATGCCCAGAGACTTTGCCTGAGACTGAGATTAAAAACAAAAGATTAATTACTCTACAGAATAAAATTATGGTGCAGCCAAACATTAAAATGGTGGCCTGGCTTTTGTTGGGGGCTCTTAGCCAGATTTATGTTGCAGATAAAAAACAAGGAGCCCAGCATGGTGATTTAAAACGTGAGTTTGGCCAAAAAGCTGTAGACTTTAAAAATGGAGCTGAGACCTTGATTGCTAAAAAGAAACAAAAGAGTAAAAAAGATGGCCTGGGGACATCCTTGGAAGCAGCGGGCCTCCGCCCATTGCAGCCTCAGGCCTTCAAAAGTAAAAGAGTTTGCTCAGAGAAAAAAGCTACAGAGTGCCCTGTCCTAGAGTGGCAACAAAAAACAGCAGAGTGCCTTGTCCCAGAGTGGCGACAGAGGCCACGCTATGTCCCAAGATGGCAGCGGCCACGCCGGATTCCAAAATGGCGACATAAAAAAGCTGTTCCTCACAATCAGGTTCAGAGAGCTCAGCAATCCAGGCGGTTGACTCCTACAGCCAAGAGAGAGAAAAGCCTAGCTACTGCTCCAGCCTGCAGCAGACCTTGGTGACATCCACGTGGTGCTGGTTTTAAATACAAGAAAAGGCTAAGGCAGCTTCCGCCTCGCCTACAGAGAGCAATGTATAAAGATATAAAGATAGAGCCAAAAAACATGGATCATCCAAAAAAAGCTATAAAAGTTAAGACCCCTAAAGGTGCCACAGAGGTGGAGTCATTCAAGCCTGTTAGAGCTTGTAACCAGATTACTTCAGATGCTGAGCAGAAAACTCCAGGACTTAATGTTTGCCCTGCTGGATTTTAGACTTGCTTTGGTTCCAATGCTTTATATTCCCCTGTTTATAACTTTTGGAATGGTAATATTTACCTTGTGCCTTTATACGTTAGAAGCGCTTAACCTTGTTTTCATTTATACAGGGGGTTGCAGTTAAGAGTTTGCCATAGATCTCAAAAGAGATTTGAGACTTAGACATTTCAACAATGCTAAAACTGTTAAGACTTTGACAACCTTTGGAGATGGACTAAATGGTTTTTATATTAAGAATATAAATGAGACCTTGGGGATCCAGGGGTGGAATGTATGGGGTATGCTATGTCCCCCCAAGTCCTCATACTTTTGATGGGGCTGAGTCTGATGCTTGTGATCAGTTTGTTGTCTAGTGCCAGGATTAATGATGTGACTACTACACCCACCCAGGGGTGGAGCTGAGATACAGTATAAGGGAAGGTGGGTCTTCCTCTCGCACTTCCGCTTCTGCCTCTCTCTCTCTTGCCAACGTGGCTTGTGGCTTGCAGTCACCATAAACTGTAGCCCCGTCACGCCACGCTATCTTAGAGCCAACTTATAGACTAAAACTCCCAAAAAACTGTAAGAATAAACCTTTCCTTCCCTAATTTTGGGTGTCAGGTATTTTGTCTCGACAATCCAGTTATCTCAAGAATAATGAATTATGGTTATGATCACATTTTCTTGACCTAGAACTGCAGGTAAAATACTCAGGAATATAGCTATCATAAAGGAATCTATTTCATTTTTCTTTTGCTCTCTGGTACAGCAAGGTCTCTTTGTTCTGTTTCTCTAATTCTTCTTTTCTTTTTTTTCCCTGTTATTTGCTTTCTTCTTTTTATTTTTTCCTAAAAAATATACCCTGTGACCATAAACATGTTGTACGTGGTTCTAACTCTATTTAAAAACTTCCACCAGTCAGTTCATTTATTGTACCCTTAAAAAGAGAGCCATGAATATCTTCAAAGTGTAAACAAAAGTCAAATTATGAGAGATTAAGAAACTTACGGTCAATAATTGATGCAATGAATGATATGACTAGCCTTTCATCTGCTAAGCGATCAGAAGTATGGCTCCAAGGCAATCTCCCTGTATCAGAATTCTGGGATTTCACTTACTGTGTGCAATTTGCATTGAGTTAGACTGATACTATTATAAGATGGTAGACAATATTAGTGGAACATTGATTCCTAAAATACTTAATATCTTACCAAAAGTGACATAGGCTGTTGAATGAAACATATTGCAAGCTGTCTCATTAGGCAATCCAAACAGAAGTCCATTAATCCCATTAGTAGAACTTATGTATAAAAAAGAATCTAAGCACCTTATGAATAAAATAAATTTATTAAAGATTTTTTGTCAAAAATATTGCCCTTTTTCTAACTATATTATTGTTATTTCAACAGCTTGTTCTAATCAAACTCCAGCAACAGTAGGGCATTGATTGCAAAGGAGAATAATGAGGATAGTGATGCTGATAGTGGCTAAATTACTGGATTATTGCCATTTTGAGGTGCTTGAGGAAACTATTTGTGCATGTTTTCTCATCTGCTACTTGGAAAGCAAGAAGATGCTATGCTTTTTGCATTACACTTGTATCTGGTGGCACCATCTCCCTTTGAGCTCGTTAGCCTTCAACAAGCATGGCATACTAGTATTATCATTTAGCACTATCCATTCTCAAAGTACTTGGCAAATATTATCTAATTAGTTCTTCAAATACTCATGAGAGTTTCTAAGTCTGTATTATTGTTCTTATTACCTTGTCAGCTAACTATATAACCTTTTCAAGGGAATTGAGGGTACCACTGGGAAAGCCAAGAATCTATCTCAGACATCTGAATTTTGAAGTTGCCATCTGGCCCCTGAACCATGGGTCTCTCTTTCCATGAAGAGCATTTATGATGTATCTAGGCCTATATACTTTAAAGTATGCTTGAATTGTATCAATGTAACATTAAATTACTTTATAGTCTCTTTCCACACTCCCACACATACATGCAACATACAAAGTAAGATTATCTTGACATATTATTTGTTGACTTTAATTTTTTACTCTCGACTGATATTTCAAGCATAACTGGCGGATTCCATAAAAGAACAATTTCATTAGAGGTCAGGGAGGTTCCCTTATTTCCTTCCTCTCCTTACAGACATAGTCTTGCCTCCCCCATTTATCCTCCTACTTTTGAGTGGATAAATACTGAGTGAAGGATATTTTACAGTTATGGATACTAAAGCTTCTAATATCTAAGTCAGTCTTACTCACTTTTGATTCTGAGGCACAATATTTAAGCTTCTATAAATTTCTGTGTAACTTTCAAAGTGTGTTTGTTTATATTTCTGATCAGAATTAGCTTTTGTCACAAAGTTTTGAAAAATAGCTTCAGTATATTCTGTCTTCTTGTTCATTTCTTAAGCTTCTTTCCCAGTTTTGTTTTTGTCTGTTAGTTTGATGTTTGACTTGCTGATTGCCCTTGTTTGGATTATTTTCTTTTTGTTTTGTTCTGGGATTTTTTTATCTAGTCTATTCAAACTGGATTTCAACTATTATTTTGCATTTTCTTGCCTAAAGAATCTTGGCATGAGACCTTACTAACACAGTCTGTCTAAGGTAACTGAATCTTAATTGATTGAGGATCCCATGAGGACTGAGGTTTAGTGGTGGTAATATCAATTTTCATTTCTGTAGATGTGGAGAAAGTATCTGCCAGCCAAGTACACAGACCAAACATTTTCCTTCTTCTTTTATCCCTGTACTTCTTTTTTCTTTTATCACCTCCATTCAATTGAAATTTTGTGAACGAAAAAACACCCAACATAAAACAGTAATTATTTGAGAAATTTGATGACATTCTTTTACCGTAACTTTGTTAGTCCGGTGTCAGCGATGGGAGTATATGTTAGTGACAGGCTAATGTAGAATTTAGCATAACTTTCTCACTGAATGGACCTCCACAACACTCTAGGTTAGCCATTAATTCTTATGAAACAAATGGGTAATATTGTGCAAAAGTCTGTTAAACAAGCCTCAATCTTTGTTTATTCCTTTCCTTAGGAATTATAATAAAGATGATATATAGAACAAATACTTATATTTAGAGAGTGTTTTTAGAAAAAGACATATATATATTCTATATATATGAAGATATTTTTTAAGATTGGGAAATACTTCATTTAGTACAATAAATGTAAAGAACAACACAAGTCAATGCGTATTGTTTTTTTAAAAAAAAAGAAGTATGAAAAGTTGAAAATAAAATACAGGTCCAGGACATTTAAATATAAGTTTATTCATTCTTTCCCCTTCTATTTTACTATTTTAGTTTTTACAATAACCTATATTTATTCATATTGATCAGCCCAATATTGTCCCAGGTATCCCATTGTATTGATATCATATGTAGATAAGTGTGCTTATAAATGGGTAGTAAATTACATTCATTCCTTTATACTAACCTAGAAGCAAAGAAGGCTGCTGTAATTGTGGGTTATTATTCCTGCACAAGAGATGACAGGAGAGGCAGAAACTATTTGGAGCTCAGTCTGAATTGCAGTTTTAAGCACATCTGATGTACTGCATGTCTGGAGGTGGCATTTCTAACCTTTTTATCAACTGGGTTCCATGGATCAGAATAAATGATAACAATAGCTCACTGCCTTCTGCTGGACAAATTTGCTACTTGAAAAACGATCAGGGCCCTATTAAGAGAAGCCACACCGCCCTAATGGGGAGAGGATCACAGGCCAGGTCTCTCTGCGCCTGTCTCTCTCTGTGTGAGGGGACGTGACCTTGCATGTCTTTTTCCCTGGAATCAGTTGAATGACAGACTTCTTTTCTTTCCCTGAATTGTTATATCAAGAGGAGAGGGAGGATTGCAGATTTTTTCTTTTTCTTCATAAAAGACACATGGCCCATTTTAACACCTACATTACCTGTGTGTCTATCCACAAAAGTCCTATTTGAAAAGGTCCTATGGTTTCACAATGATGACAAGCCCTCTCCAATGTTGCTTTCCCTCCCTTCAGTGTATCTAGGGCTCCATTTTCATACTCAGAAAGGAAACACACTTATGAACTACCCCCTGATCTTCCTTATACTAACCCACCCCTCAGATTTTCCTCTGGATTTCCCTTTCATGAATCATGTCCTGTTCCTCTTTTTATGTCCACATATATTTGTTCTCCTTTAAAACATAGTTCAAATTCTACATTATCTCTGACCAAATCCTTATGTATTCTGACTTGCAATATTATGCTCTTCTTTTGAACTACTATGTATTATTCTCAAGTCCCAGCGTAGACACTAAAACTTATTATACTATATTTACTTATTTATAGTATTAGAATGCAAGACCTGATCTTTTCATACTTTATTTGTATTTTCTTTATCATCCTTTATGACCTTTTTCATTCCTACCATAATTACCCAATTTCGTGTGTTTCATCTATAGACTTAAAAATGTATAAATCCATTAAACTTTTAGGAAGCTATTTTGTTGGTTTATGACTTTTCCAAAACTTACAAATCACATTACACAATATCTCTTAGATTTTTGCACATAGTACTCTACAGTAAATCAGTAAGAAATATAGAAAATAGATGATGATAGAAAATACATAGGAGAAGATAAATGAAGGAAAACCTCAGAGATGCATTTTTCAAACTCAGACAGCATAAAAATGAGAGATGAATTAATCAAATCAAGCATTTTAAATTACTAAATGTTCTTCATTTTAAACAAGAAAGAAGGAGAAAGAAAAGAAAGAAAGAAAGAAAGAAAGAAAGAAAGAAAGAAAGAAAGAAAGAAAGAAAAAAGAAAGAAAAGATGGGTAATTTTAGGTCAAGAAATGTCATTGTTTCCTGGAAATTGAGTTACATAATTTAATAAGTAATGGATGAATTGTTTTGATCCACTGTTACTTAAAGATAAGAACCATGGGACCACCTCAAGGAGGACATGTGAATCAAGGTTTTTGGATAAATATGAGTGTGTCTGCATTTCCTCCAAATCAAGGTTGAAAGAAATGTTAAAATTCTGACAGTTTCAGAAGTGAGACTGGTTGAAATACGTACATTATTTTCCATCACATTGATAGGATTGTTTTATCATTTTTATGTTCCCTAAGTACTTTTAATTTGCAAGTCTTTACTTCCACAAAATAAGCAATAACCATCTATCTATCTATCTATCTATCTATCTATCTATCTATCTATCTGGCATAACAATGAATGTAATGATACAGGTTGGAGTCATCATTAAATAGTCATCATTATTACATTTTTCTGATTTTAAAATGAATTAAGATTGAAACATTTTTCCGGTGCAGAAAGTTGTCATGGACTCTAACTATTGTACCTACTGTGACCGATGGATAAGTCAATCCCGAGTGAGGGAAAGGTGAAAAACAGTTCATCGTAACAATTTACAGTTTGTACACCATTTAGTTATTATCTTATTTGGCACTTACAAAACTCCGTGTAATAGACATTGATAACATCATTTTTAGAAAAACTGACACTGAAGTTATTCTGGTTGTGATACCACCGCAGACATCAGTAAGTGGCCTAATGTTGCAAAAACTCACGTTTTAGTTCTTAAAGGCTCAGTGCAATTATGTATTTTATTTTTTTCCTTAATAAAGGATGAGGATTAGATTCAGAGTTGTTTCTCATTTATACTTGACTCTCTCATTCCATCTCCTTTTTATCTGTTTTTAACTTTTCAAAGATTTTTACTTGGATTTTATATGGACTTCATTGAACTTGTGGACTGCTTTCAGTAGTATTGACATTTTAGCAAATCATGATCATGGAATGTTTTTGCACTCTTTTTTTGTCTTATTTAATTTCTTTCCTTGGGGTTTACAGTTTTCACCTTGCTCCCCTCCCAGTTGTGTAGATAAACTTATAATTGCTATTTCAAGTTTATGGTAGAAATTATTATAGATAGTTAATTTACATGAATTGAAGTTTTAGACTGCCAAACTATGGGATGAATTTTGAATGACTAAACACTGGAAAGAAATGACTTGGAGACTCTCTATTTAAATTATTTCAGCTGTTTTTGATCACCTTCTAAAAACTAGAACAGAATCGTGTGAGGCTTTTGGGATTCCAGGATGAGTAAAAAGAAAAAAAAAAGTCATGTTTTCTGCTTTCATAGAACCTACAGTATCCGTCTAGTGCCTACTGTGTGATGTCATTTACACAAAAAGTAAGACAGCACCAAATAACCTTGGCCTAATGTTTCCATGCCTAGGTTTGGCCCCTGACCCGCAGAACCTGGAGCACTGGTTGAACTATGATACTTTCTGCCATCTAACTGCAGACAACATCAAAACACAGGAGTGTTTTCAGAATGCTCTTTCCCTGAATGTGAGTCCTATCCACAGGAAGAGGTGGAAAGCAGACTAGAAATGAGTAGAAGCAGATAAATCTTTACATAAAATTGTCCTGTTTCCACGAATGTGCTGTGGGTTCACGCTGTTAGCCTCATTGCCTCTTCTCAGCCTCTTGCTCTGATGTGTCATCCTAGGTGCCTTGCTGGAGACCACTAATCAAGCACAAATTTTCTTTGAGGATACCACCTGCTTGAATCTAACCTGTACTGTAGCCTGGACTCCACATGATTTGTTATTTTCCTGTGAAAGTGATGCAGTTTTTTACATTATAAGATTCTCTCTTCTTTTCCTGATTTAATGACTGATAATGCAGGTAATTTTATTTTATGCAGAAATAAAAACATTTCATAATTGAATAATAAGTGAATAACAATAGTTATTGCACTGTGTGTCATTTATCCTCAAGGTAGTTACTCTGAGTACAAGAAAGGGTTCTTTCAAGAAAAGAAATAAATCAGGCATGGTGATGCACACCTGTAATCCTAGCACTTGGGAGGCTGAGGCAGGAGGATTATTGCAAGTTCAAGACTAGTCTGGGCTACAAAGTGAATTCAAGGCCAGCCTGAACTGCATAGTGAGACCCTGTCTCAAAATATAGGGCCAAGGATTCAGCTCAGTTGCATAAGCGTCTGCCTGGCAGGCATGAGGTTGTGAGTTTGATCCCCGGTACAAAAAACAAACAAACAAACAAACAGATAATAGCATAAAACTTTCTTTTCAATGAACTAGGATAAATTAGTAGTATACATTAAAATATTTTTAAAACAATTGTATTTATAATTTGGAAAGTATTTGAACTTCTCCTTATTTTCTATTTGTCTCTATTCTATTTTGAATTCAATTCTTCCCATAATTCTGGTTGCCAACCGAACTGGAAGAGAACTATATCAAATGTACCCATAAAGTTAACACTGAAACTAATGATTAAATTTTTTCAGTTCTTATCCAACTCAATTTGTAACCAGAGTTGTGGAAAGAATCAAGTTCATCAACCAAGGCATATAGATATGCATTTTTTTCTCATATAAGAGAAACCATGTAATATTGAAGCTGGTGTGTCCGACTTACTTCACTTAATATTATTTTCTCAAGTTGCATCCATTTATGTATGAAATTCTCAAGTTTTTTCTTTCTTTATGGCATAGTACTACTCTATTGTGTATAAATACTACATTTCTTTATCCATTCATTTATTGATAGGTATTTATGCTGCTTCCAAGATCTAGCTATTATAAATAGTGCTGCTATAAACATGAGTATATATTTATTCCTGTAATATGATGATTTGAGTTCTTTTGGAAAAATACCTAGAAAGAGAATAGCTAGGTCAAATGGAAATTTGATTTTTAAATTCTGAGGGATCGTCACACTGATATCTGTAGTGATTATACTAGTTTACATTCCTAACAGCAATAGAGTAGAATTCGTTTTCCCCCATGTTATCAGCACCATTATTATTTGACTTTTTGATGGTAGCCATCTTGTTTATGATAAGATGGTATCTCTGTATAGTTTTATTTGTGTGTCTCTGATGACCAGTGATGATGAGTGTGTTTCCATTGTGTCCCATGAATTCTGGTATGTTGAATTGGTACTATCATTTAATTCTATGAAATGTCTTGTTTCCTCCTTAATTTTCTGTTATGCAGTGATTGCTCAAGAGTATGCTGTTTCATTTCCATGTGTTTTTATAGTTTCTGTGATTTCCTCTGCTATTGATTTCTAGTTTCATTGCAGTGATGTGATAATATGCATGCAAAATTTTGATTCTTTTTCATTTACTTAGGTATGCTTTATTTTACTAGTATGTGAACTGTTTTGGAAAAAGATTCATATATAGCTGAGAAAAAATGTGTGTTCTGCTGTATATACACTCTGTATATATCTATTAAGTCTATTAGGTCTATATATCTATTATATCTATTCAGTGTACAAGATATATACAAACTGTATATATTATTAAATCCACCTATTTGAAGGTTTGCTTCAATTTTGTTATTTCTTTGTTGAATTTTGTATGGTTGATCTTTCTCCTTGAAACAGTGGAGTATTGAGGTCACTCACTATAGTTGTATTGATGTTTATCTGATATTTTATATCCATTACTATTGTTTTATGAAGTTGAGTGCACCATGATTTGGTGCATAAATGTTTGTAATTGTTATCTCTTCCTGTTGAATAGTTCTATTCTATTTCAGTCAGCTTTGCATTGAAACCCAACTTATCCGAATATGGGACAGATACTCCTGCTTGTTTGGGGATTATTGTTCTGTGGGATATTGATTTCCATCCCCTACTTTTTAGTACATACATTTCTTTTTATGTTAGATGTGCTTCTTGTGTACAACATACCATTGGATTTTGTTTCTTTATCTATCCTGATAATCTGTGTCTTTTGATTGGCAAGTTAATATAATTATAATTGATAGATAATGACATTCCTATCATTGTATTAATTTCATTACTTGATTACTTCTATCTTTAAATTCACCAGGCTTTTTATAGCAGTTTTACCTCCATTACTGCCCTTTCAGGCCTATTCACTGTGTAGTTTATGATTTCTTCCCCTTCAGTGTCTCTACACCAATTTTGAGGGAGTTGTGCTTGGGTTTCCAAATTCTTTGACACAGGGGCCTATTCTGGTGCAAGTGACAATTTGTTTATTGCTGCCCAGGCAATCTAGATATTTACATAGAGAGAAAAAAAATGCCTACTCTGTCATCTTGTTTATCATAGTAAATTCAGTGACAACAATAGGCTCGAATGTCAACTAAATATTGACAAGCTCCAGGGACCACTCATGAACATCCCTTTATCAAAGCAAAGAGGACTTTGATTTTGATTTTAGTGAAGATAATTAGCCTCCCCCCTTATATTTTCGTATAGGAATTCAGAGCACTGATTTCTGTTGTATGTTGGCAGGAGTGTCAGAGCTTAAACCTAACACTAGACTGAATTCCTTCTTTGGGAATACTCCCTCAGATGACTAGTACCACTGAACCTGGCCTCCTTCAACATGTACAGGCCCCGTTCTCTCCCTATCCCAAGTCAAGGTCTACAAGGGTATCTCAAGAAATCCCTCTTTAGCTCTTACCTCTCCTAGCCTATATTCCCCATGCTGTTTCCCACCCAGTCTCTGTGGAAGTGTATCACTTCAGTCTTCAAGTTGGATTCTCCTTCTGGGCATTGCATGGTCTCTGCTTCAGTCAGATAGTTCTGTTGGTTGTCAATTCTGTTTCCCCAGGCTGTGGAGAACCCCAGGGCCCTGGCAGGCAGCAGCTCTAACTAGCAATGGAAATAATAAACACAGGCCCTTTTCCCTTCCTCATGCATGCTTCTTCAGATATATACATATATTTATTAAATAAATGTATGTTTTTTAGTAAATGAAGATAGACACAAAAAAATCCCTAAATTTTTACTCTTTACATTTGGCTCCATGAGGTCTTCCACCCTGTCCCTTCCCAAGTGGAATGAAAAGACTTAAGTTTACTTGGAGAATCTTATTTCTGAAAATGCATATGCACCTGAAAGCTTGATCTGGTTAGTTATAAAATTGTCCTAGTAATATATCGTGTCTTTGAATAATTCTTATTTTTGTAACATATCTGAACTGTATGAGGGAAACAGGTAACACCACCTTCCACGTTTGTTGGAGTCCATACAAAACTGGAGCTCTTGCTGCTGTCAGAGAGTCATTCCCTTGTCGTCGTGGAGGAAATGACAGTAGAGTCTCTGGCCTCTGCAACTCACAGCACCATTCATCTGTCAAGCTCTTTCATTTGAAAATAATGAACAGCCTAGAGTTTGAAAAACTAAATCTATTAAGAATATTTATGCAGGAGAACTATCACTAAACACCTCCATTCACTCATGTAATGAGATTGGCATCACGATAAAATTCTTGTCTTGTAAGATAATGATCTTATGGCTTTTTCTGGCTCTTAAACCAAAGATAATTGGGTTAATCTCTGCGGGAAGTCCATCTGTTTCCAGTAAACCATTTTAATTGTGGATGACTTTATTTCAGAAACATGGAAAAAAAGGTCTTGCCACTTGTTTTCTGATCCTAGGAAATACAAGAATGGATGTCAAAATCCAAAACGTAGATGTGCAGAAAATATGATTACCACAGTGGAATTGCTTCTCTGCAGAGTGTGATACAGGCAATATTTTTATATTTATTGAATGCTTTTCATAAAAAATTTAAATATTATGTTTCTGTCATTAATAATTGCGCAGTGGTCCTGAGACAAGAGAAACAAAGAGTTACTATTACAGTTACATGACATTGTGCCATAAGAAAATTATCAGATTTAGAATAAGTTTGAATTTGCAAACCTCCCATGTATATTCTGATGCAAATAGCATTTGGTCATATGTAACAATATATTGTGGTATATTTTAATTGTTTTGCATGGAAGAATCCATACAGTCCAAATTCATTTTGTAAGCATATTGATTTACTTAGGACAAAGACTTTAAAGCTAGGAAAGCTAGGTGTAATCTTTCTCTCTCTCTCTCTCTTTTTCTCTCTCACTGTCTCTGTCTCTCTCCCTCTCTCAATCCCCCCAGTACTGGAAAGTAAACCCAGGACCTGTACATTGACTTATATCTCCAGACTTGATCTTATTTTGAAATGTGTTTAGCTATAACCAAATTGCCAAGGCTGAGTTTGAATTTGCATCTTCCTGTCTCAGACTTCTAGACTGCTGGAATTACAGTCATGCACTATCATTCTTGGATAAGCCTTCTCTTTTATAGCTCACATCTGCTAGATATATATTAACTGCTTAATCCATTTTAATATATATTTTTCTGAATAATGGCTTATATCATGTTTGTGCTAAGGAATAATTCTTTTAAAAATATAATTAATATATTGATAAGTTAGAGAAAACTGCCACAAACATTTTTACATTTGCTTTTTCTATCTATGCTAGAAACTGCTGAATGGAAATATACGTTTTCTTTTTTTATCACTTTCAGACTATCTTAACTGTTGAATTAAAATCCTATCACTGCCATTCACTATGGAATGTAGTATCATTATTGCTAAGATCCAAGGAGTTTATTGCAAATATCTTACTTCATTTGTGTGCTAGACGTTGCAATAGTCAGTTATCACTTTATAGCTATGACTACAGACCTATGACTTATGCACTGATGTCATGTTGCTGAAAAATTCCTGAGGTTGCCCTTCCTTCTCTTAGTCATCAACCTGGGAGGAAGTCGAATCAAGAAATACATCTCTGGTTTTTGGTCTACATCACCAGCCTTTTCTGTTATGCTAGAAGCAGATTCTGTCCTATTAAAATAGTTGTATTCTTCACTTGTTATAGTCAGGAAAAAGTGCTATGTTCTATATTCTTCCTTTTGCATTTATTAAGGTAAAACTTAGGAAAGATGATCTGCTTGCTGTCATACAAATAAGAATTATGGTTCCCATAAAAAGATTATACTGGAAAACATGAGATGCAATCTTTGGTTCATTCTTTTGGTATGTATGTATTAGGAACCTGCCATTTGGCAGGCACTATACGGGAAGCAAGACCAAGTATGTCTTTGACATTTTTTGACACTTATATTCAGGAGAGGAAATAACCAGAACACAGAATTACACAGATAAAAGTATAATAATAACTCTGACCAGTGTTACTAAGCAGAATTACTTTGTGCCCAAGGAATAGACCACAGATGGGTGGGATCTGGAATCAGTATCTAGAATAGGTTTTTTGATTGCTGAACTAGAGTCTGTACTTGAGGATGGGGCAGATGGTGTGCAGGTAGTTCCATTTGTGATGTTCCAGGAAGAGTGGATATTAGGCATGAAGTTTTTTGGTGGAAAGAAGCAGAACATATTTAAGAAACTAGAAGCACTCTGAAAGACTGAAGTGTAGAGACTGAGGTTGAGATTTAAACTGCAAAAACACCAGATCGTCCAAGATTTGAGGTTATGAGAAATGGACAGGAAGACTACTGAGTGTTTTTAATCAGTCATATATTGATTTACATCATGATAGAATATACATAGCACGAAATTTACCATGTTAACCTTTTCTGTGTGCACCAGCCAGTAGGGTTAACTACATTCAAATGTCATACAGCTATCACCACTTTACATTTCTAGAACTTCTTCATCATCCCAAACATAAACGTTATATATATTAAATAATACCTGCCCATTTTCCCCTTTACTCAGTCCCATAAATTTTACCTTGGTCTTTTGAGGATCCTCTAATACAATCCCATCAACTGGGACTTACAAACAACAAAAAATTATTTTTCAAAGATCTCCAACATCAAGGCAGATTTAGTGTTTGATGACGGTTTGCTCTATCTTTCTGTGCCTTCAGATAGTGAAAGGTATTCATGCTTTCTATTTGGATAGGGCGCCTTCCTTAGAGTCTATCTTTTTACAAAGCCCTTACTTCTCAATGCCATCACCTGAGGTATATAATTTCAATGTATGCTTTTAGAAAGGAAGGCACAAACATTCAGACCATAGCACCTTTATTCTACTTTCTGTCTCTATGAATGTGACATTCCAAATATTTCATATAAGTGGAATCATATAACTTTTGCCTTTTCGTGTCTGGTTTATGTAGTTAGTAAAATGTTCTCAAGGTACATTCACATTTTCCAATGGTTGCGACCATTAAGTAAGTGAATAATGTCTACTTTATGTTTCTAAATTTCCCTCCCATGTCAAGAAGGCCATGTAGGAGATAAATATAGAGAACCCATCTCAAAGGTTGTTGGATGTTCATACTGAGGAGTGATGTAGTCTGGATAAGGATATAGAAGTGAAGTAGAGAAAAAGACATTCAATTCAGGGACTTTTAAAAAACAGTTATAGCCCTCAATGCACTTACCATTTATGTGTGAGAAGTAATAAATATAAAAAAGTATTTTAGCATTACTTTATTACATTATTTACAAGGTTACATACAAATGCACAAAGCCCATAGATAATAGTTTAATAGAATTTTGACCAATACCTAGATAAAAAAAAATACTAGTTCAAATGGGAATACTACTATATGTGGAGTACGTGACAATGAGAACAAGATGAGGGAAAGCTATCAAATGTTAGACCTTTCAATTCAGATGTATCTATAATAGTTATGGACATTCTGATATGGAAAAATAAAAGGAATGGGAAATGGCATGTCAGGGGCATTTCATGAAGTGTTTTATGTTGGCTGACCATTTTCAATGTGTCCAAGCTGAAGAATCTACTTGGAAGAAAGAAATGGTTTATCCAGGACAATGTTGCAGTGTTGAGAAATGGCAAATTAGTCTATGACTAAAAAAAACTTAAAAATGGCTGTGCCCTTTCTTAAGGAAAGGTAATGTTTCTGTATGTATTTGGGCAATAATATGGCAAATCAATTTAATGACAGACACTGTTTTCAATTTATCTTCAGTACCTCTAAAAGTGGTTAAATTGTATACTCTTCTGTCCTGAACTAACTGCATGGAAATGAAGGGAAATCTTTTAATTTGAAGCAGTGTTCCTAGCTCAAAAGAAAGGTAAGTTCCTCTTCTCTAACTAAATTTAATGAGCTTAAAGGTGTAGAACAAATATCTAGACAATAAATATTTTCTGTAACATGCTGGGAAACTCAGATATGACTGTCAAAGAACTGAATCTACTTCTCACTGCCCGGCAAATTCCCTTAGCACGTGGAGTAACTAATGCCAGTATGTGAAGGAGATAAGTAATGAGGCAGAAAACAAGCCAGAAGAAGACTGGATTTACAAAGCAATCCATAGTGATTTGATTGAAAATTATAGTTGATTACACTGGTAGGGGGCAAAGAAGGCAGCATTTTCTCAGATATTGTGAACAAATGACGTTTCAAAGCACTTTTCATGTGTTTGAACTCAGACCTCTCATCAGGCTCCACGTCTGTATATAGAGAGCAAACAGAGGTAATTGCATGAGGTCAACTCTGTTTGTGTGGAAAAATAAAGCATTTTCTGGTTAGAATTTCCATTAGGTATTAAACAACTATCGATGAAAACCCCTTACTATAAGGGCACACAATTTTCTTATGGCTTTAACTGTAAGTTTCTCTGTACTTTAATCGAGCTTTTTCACTAATCATCCCAACCCAATTAGTCAGAAATCACTTCTGAATATATACTGGAACAAACAAAACATCAAATCAGGTAGGTTACTAGGATTACTCCAGAGACCTGGGTGAACACAGAACAGAGAATTATAAGTCATTTGAATCGTAAGAAAAAACGTGCTATAGGATTGAAAACATCTATGGACTGTTGAAATCACAGGTTCTATAGAGCAAGTGGAACAAGAAGAGTTACAAAAAGTGAATAACATCCTACTGGTACAAGGTAAAGAATGTGGTTGCAGGAAGGGAAAAATGTACGCAAGGCAATATGAACCATGTAGTTTCTAAGGAACAGTTCAAGTGAGAGTTGGATGGAAGCATACAGGTATTTCACAGAAGTCCTGGTTGGAAGGGCAGAATGATCCTCCATGAAATGATTGTTTGGCTACAATTGTTACTTTTTGATATAGGTATATATGGCCCCAGTGATTTTTGAGGAATTTTGATTTTTGATGAAAGGTGGCATTTTAGTAAGTTTGGATAATAGGAAAGGAGTAAATTGGAAGGAAGGATCAAGTTGAAGGGACAAGGTTAGCTACTTTGGCTGTGTAATGTGACTGACCCCAGCCCAACTTACACCAGGCATAGTTAGAGGACAGAGCAAGAGCTAGAACCATAAGAACATGGCCAACTTTTCCTCCTGGTTGACTCAAGTTCTGAAGTCAGACCAGATGAGCTCAGTAAACTGCAGATACCTACCTGCTCAGAAAGTCAGAACTCTAAAGAAAAAGCTTAAAATGAGGTGGAAAGAAAGCCCAAAGGTCAAGAAAATAATAGAATTTTAACTCTGGAGCTGCACAAGATAATGTTCTGAAGACAGCCAGCTGAATATGGGGAGATCAGGCATGTGCATAGTGGGCCTAGGATCATTCGGTGATGGCAGAGAATGGTAGAATTGTGGTTAGACAAAGGGCAACAGTCACATGACATCCCCAGGGTTTAATTTGTGTGAATGGAAAATGGTTGATGAACTCTGCTTTCTCTTGGGTGCATCTAACACTTCAGCGGTCCTTCCCTATGATGTTAGTGTTAATTAGTTGAGCACTTACCTAATTAAGAGTGTTGACTCCACAGAGATATATACTAGTGGGTTTTAGTTAATGAAATTCTTTCCTGAGAGATAGCTCTGACTGTCAGAGGACCTAGCATTCAGAAGAACTAAAATTATTCTCAAGTCTAACTGCACTTTAGGACCACTTCAGAGACTTTAAAAAAGATAATAGGAGATCTTCCCCAAATCAATTAAATTAGAGTCATTGGAGGGAGGGGCAGCATTATTACTATCATTACCTTTAATCGCACAGGTCAGATTCATATCTGTTTCAACATGAATCACTTACGTCATTCTACCTTGGCAACTGTCAAGAAGGAGATTCCATAATGTCTCTGAAGGGATTCTCAGTATTGAGTATTTCTGAAAAGAAAAACTGGATTTTGAAAACTGCTAGCTGAAATAAATGTGGTTTGTCTTGAACATTTCCACTAGATGAGTTCTAAGTGACACCTGAAAAGTGTTCCGTAAGATGAGATGCTCTTCTAAGTATTTATTTTGGGATTCAGTATCAGCGGTTTACTTTAAAACTCTGCTCATAAGGTAGCACTGGTCCTAGAGGATGCATCTTGAGTAGAGTTTGGATTATTTTGTTACAAAATTTTCCCCAAAGTTGCCACATCTTTTGAGTAATTGAAGACTGAAACCCTTGTGTTCCTGAAGGTATTAATAAACCTAAACTGAAAGTTGCATCTGTCAGTATTGTCACCTCCAGACACTCATTTAGCACAGCCTACGTGTAGGGCAGAGACAAAGGTCCTTGGGGCTCACAATCCTATCTTAAGGAATATTAGTCACATTAGGAAAGGAAGTCAAAAACAAAACATATAAAATGTAATTTTTCTAGTTTTATATTTCAACATTTCAGAACTGAAAACTGTGGTCAAGGAGGAAGTAGCATGTTCATTATTTCCATTTTACATAAGTCACATTTGACATGTCACTTATCTTATGTGCTCTGCAAATATAACTTTTCTATGGCTAGTGCAACAAAGCACATGATCTTTGTGCATAATTATGGCTTTTAAAATATAAAGATTCATTCTAAATAAAGTGATCATAATCTCATGACTATGGTTAAAGATTCAACAATCTCTGTGTGTACCTGTCTTTATTATTGTGAGAATGTGGATGCAAGAAAAGACCTTGTAATGCACTCTTTGCTTCATTTTGAAGTGTGTTAAGCTTTTTTATTTATATACATGCCACTTTTCCTTTATGCATAGAAATTTTTCATTCACCCACTTTTGATTTTTTTATCCACTGTTTACATTATGGAAATTAAAAAACCCATTGCTGTATCTTTACTCAGGCTCACTCACTTTGCTTGTACTTTTTAGCATGCTTAAGTCACCTTATCCTCCCCACATGGTTAGTAAACAATCTCTCACATTCATGAAGCCACTTAACCATCAAATATTTTATATTTACTGCCCACTGTACTCTAAATCATTATCATTATCATTAACCAACTGCTTCGATGCATGAACCCTTTCAGTGCAACAATGAGTGGGAGAAAATGGTTCCCAATCATGGGCAGTGACCAGTGGCCAGATAAGCTCAATGGAAAGAAGGGAGAGATAGTTGAGAATCAGTCCAAAAGTCAAGAGGGAGTAGGTGTCTTACTTTGCTTTTATGTTCCCATGGAGTTGGTGCAAATTTAAGGGTAATGTTTATCCAAACATTTGGTTTAATTGATTATCAGAAAACATTGTCAGTTTTTTGGATTAGATTTATCTAATCTAGGATGATTGCATAGCACTGGCAATAAATTTAACAACCAAAAGAACTTCCTATTCCACAAATAAGTAGGATAGACTCATTTCAAATTTTATTAACAAAACATTATTAAGAGACCAGGATCATGAGTACCTGTGTGATATGTTGTTGGTGATGCTTTGTTTTTGCTTTAGGCTTAATTTAGTATTAATGTTGCTGAGAATTTCATTCATATAGATGATGAAGAGGAAGAGGTCTGTTTAAGTGTTAGCCACAGTTGAAGCACTGAACATTTTCTCTTCTTGTTCCCTATCCTATCTCAAAACCACAGCCTTCTAAAAAATACAGCTGTGTATGTGAATTCACAGACATCTAGAACTTTTTAAGAAGAACTGTATCTCTTACATAAATTTTTGTGTGCTGTTTTCTTTGAATTTTTGTGTTTTTGTTTCTTTATTATAAATTATCATCCTCATTCAGTTCAACAGGGACCTAGTGAGACTCATGGAAGGTGCATGAAATGCTCTGAGTTTTCACACAAATAGGACCTGAATGCCATGAATACTGCATGAACAGAACATGGGTACCTATATGACTTACCTGTCCCAATTAATTACCTATCACACAATCTGAAACTTCTTATAGTTCCTATATGACTTACCTGTCCCAATTACTTATCTATCACACAATCTGAAACTTCTTATAATTTGCTTTTCATATTAGCATTGCTACAAAGAAAATATGCCCTTCATGTGCCTTATTTTAAAGACTTTGACCTCTGCTGTGGTTTGAGCAAATGTTTTTTCCCTCTGAAATTCATATTGAAATTTGATTGCAATTCTGGTGCTGTTGAGAGGTGGGGCCTTTAACAGGAGACAAGGTTATTAAATGGGATTAAAGCTTTCCTTTCAAAGCTGAGTTAATTCTCCTGGTAATGAGAAACTTCATGCTACCTGTTTGATTTCTCTGAGAATAAACTGTTGTAAATTGAGCCCACCGCTATTTTTTTCACTTCCTTTCCTACCTTCTTCTCTTTTCCTTTTGTTCCATGAATTGAGGCTGCATAACGTCTTACCAGAGATAAAATAAATCTTTTTCATTGTAAATTACCCAGTCCTCAGTACTTTTTATAGCAACAAAGAATGCATTAACATAGGTCTCTACAACAAAATTGTAGACTACGTGGCTTAAACAATACATATTTATTTCTCATGATTCTGGAAACTGAGAAGTCCAAAACCAAAGCACAAGCAGATTCTATTTTCATGAACATTTTCTTCCTGGTTTTTAGAGAGACATTTTTCTTGTTATGTCTTCATGGGGCCTTTCCTTGGTGCATAGTGGTAAATGATGTGAGAGACACCATTTTCTTTTTATAAGGGCTTTATTCCCATTACAAGGACTCCAATTTCACAATTTAATCTGATTCTAATCACTTCCCAAAGACTTTACATCTAAATACCATCTCATAGAGAATTAGTTTCATCATAGTATTTTCAGAAGATACAAATATTGAATCCATAACTTGCCAAAGAATCAAAAAACAGGACATTACCTATGTAATCATGGGAAAATAATAATTTCTCTGTACCTCATCAGTCCTGTATGTCAAATTCACTTTCTTTGTCTGTCTCAAGGAGTTGTAGGTAAAGTCCAACAATTTAGAAAGACAGGGAATTTTTTTTTATCAGATTGATTTTAAACCAGTAAATTCACAAATGCATACTAGGTATTCTTAAAATAGTAGCATATAGAGCATGACTGCTGATAGCCATGCACTTTTGTTGTAAGCAAGTGAGCAGTCTCTACCTCCACATACATCCCCCATTTACTCACTTTTAGACACAAAGTAGCTCTACTACATTTCAAAATTGAGCCTCTGCTTATTCAATCAAACACAATTTCTGTACCATGCTCAAAGTGTGAACAATGAAGTAAGTATCACAATGAGGCTTGTTGTTGTTTTTGTTGTTGTTGTTAATTATTTCCTTTAACTTTTTCATCAACTAGCAGATTCTTTTCAAAGCGAAGACCAATGGTTACTTTGATTACCCATTTAGCAGTCGAGTAACTGAGAAACTAGATGAAAAACTAGCTAATACTTCTGCTATCTTCCCTCAAATTTGAATTCCAGCTGGGTAACAAACAGGGAAGGAGATGAGTTATTCACTTAAGCATCAGCAGAGGAAACACAGAGCTCTCTGCATCGTACTAGCTACTACAGAAGATACTGTGATCACTATGCACAGGGAAGAGAGACTCAATTAAAGGTTGGTTTCTAATGTCAAAACCGAGGACTTAGAACACACATGAAAAGATTTACTACTTGCATAATAAAGTTCAGAGCTTCCCAAGTTGCTGTGAAAACATCTTGAGGCAGCAAGAAAATAAAACCATGGTGGGAATAGAAGGGGTCAGAACCCTGCATGGAGTTCATTCTGAGGGCAGGAATTTGCATGGTTTAAATCTACTGTTTGTACCAAAGGAGAAAGCATTCAGATTTTTAAAAAATCAGTTTACACAGTAGTTGGGTAAAAGAGAAAGGAGCGGTGACGTATACTTTACATGTAATTGTCATTGCAAATCACAGGTAAAAGTTTAAAATAACAAAAAGAAAAAAAAGAGCAGTTAATGTCAAGTAGTAATATTTGACTAATATCAAAATGTTTCAGATAATGGATAATATCATGGCTTGTAAGATGATCAAATTATGAACTATTGTGGTCATAAAATACTCCAGAATGTAAATAAATGCAGCAGAATTTGAAACAAGTTCAGGATTTGACCAAGCCAGAAGAATAGGAGAGACTATTCAGGTAACATGCCCTTCTCAGGACCTATTAAAATGCATTCATTTTTTTCTTTCTTATCTTTCTTTTCATTTTAAATGATCTAACTCTTCATTGTTGTTCCCTGTTTGAGGTGTTTTGAAATTTTGTTGTAGTTTTTGTTTTCTTCTTCTTCTTTTTCTTTCTTTTTATCCTTGAATAAAATGGATTTGGAAAAAAAAATGATCTTAGTCTATCTTGTACACATCCACATAAAAATACTGCT
Source organism: Dasyprocta punctata (assembly GCA_004363535.1). Lineage (NCBI taxonomy): Eukaryota > Metazoa > Chordata > Mammalia > Rodentia > Dasyproctidae > Dasyprocta > Dasyprocta punctata. The sequence continues at coordinate 43,670 of RJWM01002958.1, read as the reverse complement.
TGAACAAAGTTTATGATGGAATATTTGGCCTACTGTTCAGTGATTGTTCAGGCAAAGATAAAGAAAAATACATTTAACTTTTGAATTGAGTATTTATTTTTTAAGATTCTTCCCCCCTTTTCATTTTCCCTTTGCATGTATGCCTGGTCCTTTCTCACCGATAGGTGGGAAGGTGCTTAGGCAGAGATATCCAAACCATAAAACAGCTTTCCCTGGGGTCAAAGCAAATCTCTGCATAAATCAACATGCATGAGAATTTCACAGTCTCTCGGCCTCGAGAGGACTTATGAAAGCTGACATGCTAAAGCTTTTCAAGTCGCCTTTGTATAATTTACAGGGTATTCTCAGCATTAGTTTCTCACTACTTCCTACAAAAATGTTAGGAAACTTCAGAAAGTAGCTTTTGCCTTTGAAACTTTCAGATATTTTTCCACCCACAGCTTTGTTTTTGAACCTCAACTGCCACAAGCAGCCTTATAAACTAGATTGCCAGAGCCTAGGGATAACTCACCCTTAGTCAAATATGAAGAAAATTTTTGCTGGAGAAATCTCCTGATAGTCTCTCCCTACCCAACAATGAGCATTTGGAAAGGACTCCAAAGTCCTCCCTCTTCTCTCAAAAATCGGACCCACAGGGCCTTGAACAATTTGTAAAACACAACAAAAGGAATCAAGATAAAAACTCTACATACCCTCCGGCAGGGTTTTATGCATTCATACACAATTTCAGTGGGCATTCTATAGCTCTATGGGGGAAATTGATCTGCAAGAAGAGTCTTTCTTTGTTTTGCTTTATTACTTTACTTTTTTTTTTCTAAAAGAGAGAAGCAATTCCATTGTTTAGGTGCTAAGTTGAAACAGTGTGTTTTAAAAGTGATCCTAGTTTAGGTTATTTTAGGGGAGATGATCAGTAGAACAATGCAGTGAACAGAAGCAATGTGGTTCAAGGGGATAATGCTTTTAGTACCTTGTTGATAGGAAAGTGCTTCATTTCTGAAGGGCGAATCTTTACTCATGAAAATTCACAACACTTCCAATCCTTTTTCTTAACCTGAAATAGAGTGTCTACAGACCTATTAAGGTTCATTCAGCACATATTTATTGGCACTTCATGTTTGTTGTTATATTTTCTGAGAATATATAATTGAGTACAGCTTGTTTTTGTTGGTGTATTCAGAAAGTTCTCAATCTAGTATGGAAAATGGTTTTATTTATGGTAATGTGGAATGGCTTAATAAATGTAAGGAGAAATACAGATTGGTAGTGGAGGGAGAAGGTGAGGGGAAGTTACTAAGAAAGAAAACATAAAAATCATATCTCATTCACAGAGGTCAAGCATAGACATTATTAGCCAAAGATTCACAAGCAATGATACTGTTCCCTTTTCTATACTGACAAAGTACAGGCATATAGATACATTCATACGCCTAGTGATCTAGGAGAAATAAATTTCCAAACTACTAGATGTCCAGTATGAGTTTGTGTTCTCTAAAACTGAAGAAGGAATTTTAGGAACAATGGAGGTGAAGTGCAGAGTATTTATTGAGAGAAAGAAAGCTTCTGTCTGAGAGAGAAGCAGAAGGGTTCCCGAGTGAATTGCCATGGACTCGGTCTTTCTAGCGATTTTTCTACAATGAAACCACAAAATGAGGCAGTTTTAAAGTGGGAAAAACATGGGAACTCACAAGGTGGGCGTGAGGTGGGACAAAAACATGGTCTACCAATAAGATTAATTGCTCAGGTAAAATTGATTAAACTGGGGTCAAAAGAGTCACATAGCAAGTGGGCATGAATATAGAGCAGGGGCACTTTGCCTGTGGGGAGTTAGGCTAGCAGCTCCTGGCTTCCTCAAGTGATAGAGAACTATTTACATTATCAGCCCTGATGTTTATCCTTAGGATGTGGGTGCATTTGTTTGATCTTTAGTCTTGAGGTCTGCCCCACAGTGAGAGGTTTCTGTCTCCCCAACAGTTGCAAGGTATCTGGGAATTTTACTCTGGCTCCTTCAAGGCCCCATACCTGTCTGATTGCCTATAATATTTCTATCCAACTCAGCTATCTGTGACAATCCCCCATCTGAAGAATTTACCCGAACTGCCATGAGGGAGTAATGAGAGATGACCTATCGGGGTTCTATGTAAAGGCCCTCAGTGGATACCAGGAATTTTTATCTTGGGTAGGCAAACAGCTTTAAGTCTGGAGGAGACAAAGGCAAAGAAATAATTAAGTATGCATTCGCCAAATAATAGAATCAATAGGATAATTATTAGTACAACTAACAAAGATTTCTACCAAGAGAAACTAGAAATGGCTTCCCATAAGGAGGATAAGAATAAGGTCCAGGAGATTTTAGAGTGTGACATGTCATTGATTTATCTGTCTTCTAATATTTTGAACAGCTATTGAGATACTAGCAGAAGGATCAAGGATGTACACACAACGTTTAGTTTTTACAATTGCATAAGTACTCCCCCTGTGTTGCTATTAGAATGTCTAATGCCATGTAACTTTGGAGAAGGGCCTGGCTCATGAGTTTTACTTCTTCACTTAAGAGAGAGAGACCAGCTGTGGTGTCATTTAAGGCCTGCTGAGTATAGTTAGTTAACTCCTCAACATGTGTCATATAACCTTTTCTCTGGACAAGATCTGGTAGATCCCAGTAAAAGGCATCCATAATCAAAGCAGGAGCATTAGAGCTGAGAGGCAAGTTCAGAAACTGTTTCTAAGGGATAATAATTATAACCCATTGGCTCTTAGGTCCCTTTTTTGATGGAGTCTGATATTTTGTCATAAATCCCTCTAGTTTTAGTTATAATTATCTCTAAACTTTGACAACATATGAAAGCCAGATTAATATACTATTTTGACCAATGAAAAATTCTCTTAACTGTATATGAACAATAATATGCACTGCTTTAAAAAAAGGCTCAGAATCATTTTGATTAGTTGACAACTTGGAAGGATATATATATATATACATACAGGATAAAACTTCTCTAGGAAGGGAGCTGGGCTTTTAGGCATAACTAAAAGAAATGGGTGAAGAGAAATTTATTTCAGTCACAGTTTAAGCAGGACACATTTTGGTGACTGTTTCACTGAGGTATGGTTTTTATTCTTAGACCTTGAAGAATAAACACTTGAATATGTATCGTGTTCCAATTTCCTATCTTGCTGTCAGTCCAGAAAGGGTCTTGGGTGGGAACTGATTGTGCTCCAGTGGGAATGAGTGATTTCCCTGGTTGTTGATCTTCTGGTTGTCTAAAATTAACAATGTGATATTCATCTATAAAAGCAATAACAGCTTGTAATGCTGCTTGTCTCTCACTAGAAGTCAATGTTTGATTTAAGATTACTATTGCATCTTTCCAACCTAGCTTATAGGTCTGAGTAAATCCTCTAAAGACATCAATGTACTTATCAGGGTCATCTGCAAATTTTCCTAGTTCTAGCTTAATTTGTTTTAAGTCACTGAGAGAAAGACAGTTATGAATGGAGATAGTCTCATAAGAATTATAATTATACCTTGAGTATAAGTAAAAATTATCTCTTAATGCAAAAAAATGAACATAAAGCAGTTCTGATAATTTTTTCTCTTTCTTGCAGCATGATCCCAGTTTTAAAAGAACATCATAATTAATACTGCCCTCTGTATTCCATTTTGGCTCTAGGGGATAGGTAAGCCACACACACATGCAGAGAAATATCAAATGGCTCTTTTTCAGCATGTAAAGGTCAAACATCTTCCAGTGTTGAAGAAAGCATTCCAAAGGAGTAAGGGGCTTTAACGTTGAGTTACTCATGTCTGTAATGTAAAAAGCACAAAGTGTAAGGGTTGAACATCTTTCAGTGCTTAAGAATGTATTTCAAAAGAGTATGAGACTTTAACATTGAGCCATCTATCTATGCAAAAAGAAATAATTCGGCGTCCCTTTCTTATTCCTATTTGATAATGTTCTCAAAGTGTCCCTCAGGTTGATTCCACTACAGGGCAAGTGGATACCTTCTGGAGAGAGTAGAAAACAAAATTCAGCCAACCTATCCACCATCAATCTAGCATGCAATTTTATCTTCTCAGGTAGCTTGTGAACTTTGCTTCCATAAGCCTAATTGTTACAGGAATGTTTAAAAGAGGAAGCATAAATTTACAATAATCTATTGCTTTTTATTTATTGGAAGAGAGCATATGTGAGTAATTAGAGCACTTCTCTGGCTGTGCTGGTGAAGAGATTCCCTCTGGAGATAAAGGCAAATAGACTTGAGGGAGCCTGCCTTGGGCCATCAGGCAAAGTCTCCAAAGCATTTGTGTCCTTTATCTAACTACCTAGGCAATCCTCCTACCAGTAGGACATGGCTATGCTTTATTTGAACTTTTATATCTTTGAAGCTCACAAGTTATATCTATAGATTACCATTTAGTAATCATATTTTATATGTTAGTAAAGGCACATCAGTCTTTTATGTATACAGAAAAACGTGACTAAAATCACTTTTTCTCTTTCTTTCTCTTAGTTAACATATGTAAGGTATAAATGCAAATCATTTCCTACTAGTTTCTTTGAAATGTGAACAGTTATTGTAAGTTGCCTCAGTCTAATTCCTGAAAGGAGAGGTAGTCTGATTGCCTAAAAAGTTTAGGGAGTATTTTTAGTTTACTAGCAGTGAGATATAAGTCCGATAGTTACGTGGGGATTTTTTCTATAGTCTGGAGCCAGTTTTCACTAAAAAATCTTTGGGTATCTGCCAGAGAGCAACCTTGGTCATGAACCCTCAGTTGTTCTCAGTTTCTATTGACCCAGATAACTGGAGAACATTCTCCAGAAAGGAATCCAGCTGTCTGTCTGGACAACATTTCAGTGACCATTGGCTTCAAAGGGGATTCACCAAAGAGATGCAGGGGAAACATTTCCTCTTCGTTAAGAGTGGCAGTTACTATAGGAGCAATTAATTAGCTGGCAAAGTAACCACTGTTTGTCAAAGTTCTATAAGGGTTAGTTAAAAGCCTGAGCAAGATTATTACCTAGTGCTTTATAAATTGACACTAAAGGTTTTAAAGTCCACAATTTATTATTAAGTATTTCCTTATGCACATAAATGCAAAGTTGGAAAGTTTTCTTTAGTCTAAATGTGTTATGGTCTGGAAGGTGTGCTGCTTTTGGGAATACCTCCTTCTGGTTTCACCCAGAAGTTATTTTTTTCCACTGTGTCTCAGGTTCAGTCTCTCAAAGGAGACCTGCTCAGAACACTAAACCAGGGCATGAGTTTTATGTGTGTTCTCCTGGATAGGCAAAATTCTGATGTCTCATATAACCCAGAGACTGGGTATGTATCCCTCATCTGAGATGACTTCCCTGTCTTTGGTGTTAACAAATGCTCATTTTCAATTGACTTAGGAGGAAAAATTTGGAATACTCCAGAGTTCTTTCCAATTTTACATGCTCTAAAAAGGAAAGTACAAAATAGTGGGAAAAGGCTAGAAGTAAAGCCAAAGAAAGGAAAATGAAGCAGAGCAGCCTCGGCATTTCCTTTAGAGTGCAGAGGAGGATCAGAGGCAGTCAGTCTCAGTGAAACCTATCTTCCAAGTCTTAAAGCCAGCCAGTATAGTGTTGTTTAAATGGTACAAGGAGCCACAGGGTTCATAGGCGTAGGTATATTTTCTAAGTCTGAGCTAGATTTATTGCAAAAAGTACCAGTAAATTTAGTAACAAGTTTGAATACGATATGCACAAGACAAAACCTTATAACCATCCCATGTTTTAACTTAGATATATCATTATTTTAACAAAAGTATAAGAGACAGAGCATAAGCAATTATAAGAATTGGGCAAATACAACAAACATTTGAAGCATAAAGATTTGTTACCTAAACAAGTCACAGTTCAGAGTCTATGAAACATCCAATGATCTTGGTGGAAGACCTTGAAATGATACAAGGGAAAGAAATTCCCAACTTACTAGACTTCCAGTACGAGTTCACGTTCTCTAAAATCAAAGAGTGAATTTTAGGAACAACAGAGTTTAAAAGCAGAATATTTATTGAGAAAAAGAAAGCTTCTGTCTGAGATAGACAGAAGGGGTCCCAAATGTGTTGCTAAGGACTCTGTCTTTTCTAGGAACTTTTCTAGAACAAAACCACAAAGTGAGGCAGGTCTAAGGAGCAGAAAACATGGGAATTTGCAAGGCGGGCATGAGGTGGAACAGAACTATGGTCTACCAATAAGATTAATTGCTCATGTAAAATTGATTAAATCAGGGAAAAATGGAGAAATAAGTCACATAGCAAGAAGGCATGAATAAAGAGCAAGGTATCTTTGCCTATAGGGGGTTAAGTTAGTGGCTCTTTCTGGTTTCCTTAGAGTGGTAGAGACCTATTTAGAATATCAGTTTCTGATGTTTATCCTTAGGATGTGGGTGCATTTGTTTGATCTTTTGTCTTGAGGCCTGGCCCACAGTGAGAGGTGTCTGTCTCCCCCATAGCTGCTAAGTATCTGGTCTTCTGATGTGGTGGCTGCTTTGCTGGCCTCAACCCTGTCTGACTGTCTAGAATATTTCTATCTAAGTCAGTTATATGTAACACTATCATCACACACACACACGCACACATATCCATATATAACATTTTTAAACAATGGGCAAGTAAGTACAAAAGTATTCATGTAAAAAGTAATAACATGTTTCACCCACACTGTTTTATTTTATATTTCTTTCCTAAAGACTTCATTTCACATTTTAGTCATTTTTAGTCTTCTTTCAAAAGAAAAAATGTTATAAAGGCAAATCAATACTCTTATTAACAATGTTCAAATCAACCAGAAAAAAAGGTATTAGAGTAAAAGTAATAGAAGTTTCAGTGTATAAGTACAGATAAGGGCCAGATTCTGTGTAATGAGATGAAAGTTTGGATAATTTAATTAAATGGATCGCTTAGAACAAATAGTGGGGTTTTTCTATCCTAGAGATGAGAACGTCAGAAATAGCTTTCATTCAGTAACAAGAGCCACAAAACAAAGTGAAACAATAGAACAAAAGATAATAATATGATTTACAGGAAATTATGTTAAAGACCTGAGTGTACTCAAGATATTCAGAACAGGTGGAGAGATTGCCAATGAGTCACCAGGGGAAAATAGTTTAAATGAAGAAGAAATGGAGACTTAGCCAGGAAATAGGAAGATTATTTGTCAGAGATAGTAAAAATGAAACAAGAGCAATGAATATTTTGATAATTTAATTTTATAATGTAAAAATAAAATATGTGTAGAAGTTCATTTATCTTTTAAGACTAAGTATGCCAAAAATGAAATTTAAGACAGAAAAATACAGAATATTTGGAATATTTAATATGAACAAAGGAAAAAATGAAATGAGTAAGAAGTTTGAGTGGGTGAAGATCCAATGTGGATTAGTCTGAAAAAGTGAATAACAAAAGTATTCAGAGTTTTTGACAGCTACAAGAATACAAGGCCACAAGCAGAGGCAGAATATGTGAGATAAAGAGATGAACATTCTGGTTTCTAACATTATTTTGGATTAATGTGAGAAATAATGATGTAGATGACAGTGAAATCAGTGGATTTCTGAGATGAGAAATCTTAGCATTAAGATGAACTGAACTAAGCAATTGTGAGTAGAGGGGGATATTAAGGAATGGAGAGAAATTTCAATGAAGGACAACAGATACTTAGGGATAGAGATAGTGAATGTAGGTTATTATTATTATGGTTCATCTCTGGATGTCCCCCCAAAGCCTCATGTAGTCATCGGGGCAGCCTTCCAGAATTTGTGATTGATTCATGGTCCAATGTTGGGTTTATGGGTGTGAGTGCTACACCCACCCTAAGGTGTGTAGCCTACATACAATATAAGGAACAGAAAATGTCTTCTCTCCTCACTTCTCTCCTTTTTGCTCTTATTGCTTTTGCTGTATTCTGCCACCATGAACTGTTGCCCCTCTGCCATTTCACCCTGTCTTGCACCCAGCTGATTATAGACTGAAACCTCCTCAAACTGTGAGCTAAATAACCGTTCCTTCCTTAATTTTGAGATTGGCATTTTGTCCCAGCAACAAGAGAGAGGTAAGTAACTAAAACAGTTATAGTAATCATGAAATGTATAATAAAGATGCTAAATAACATAATCCACACAAAATGTCAGTGAAGTATAAATGGCACATTATGTTAGAAACATTAGATAAATTATTAGAATTATAATCATAGTGAAAAGTACAATTTATTCTTATGAGAATTAATAGACCAAAGGCAAAAAATAAATATAAGTATATGGAATTTCAACTGCAGAGCAAAAACATTCAAGGTACTAGATATAACTAATTCATAGACAACAAATATAGGCTACACATTATTTCATGCATTTTAAAAATTTAAAATCATTCACATTCTTAGTCAAATTGAAAGCATCCATACATTTCTGAGAACTTGTTGGTGGTTCTAGCAAGGGAGCATAGCTACTCAACCAACACAATGACAGAAGAGGGCAGTTCTCAGGGAGAAAAGGGAAGCCCAGAGGGTCAGCAGACCCTGGGACAAAGCACAAACCTGGTCTGCAGCACTTGAACTTTCTTCTTTTTCTTTATTTTCTGCTTTCTTCTTTTTACTTTTAACTTCTCATTTTAATTCTTTTTTCCTTTATTCTTCTTTTTTCTGGGTTCTCTGTTTCTTCTTTTCTTGATCATTTTTTTTTTCTTACTATTACCTAATACTACCATCAATTTCCTTTTACTCCACAATGGGGCCTCCAAGCTCACCTTCCTCTCTTACTTATCTCCCATTAATAGTTCAAATTTTACTTTTCTCATTCTCAAGTTCCCCACTCCCTCTATCTTTATCAGCATCACTATTAAGACTTATGAATCTTTAGATACTTTAGTCTACGCTATTGTGGTTGAATACTACTCTATTGCTAGTTGAGTCAAAGTTTTTCCATTTAGTCAATATTTACTGTAGGTAAATATTTTATTTGTTTTAATGTTTAGTTATAGATTTTTTCCTATGGATGAAAGTGGTACTTTATGGGTTTTTTGGGTAGGCCAGTATGCAGTTTCTCTTTGACACTATCATGGCTGCTGATGTTATTAAATGCCAAAAGTGATAGAGCTGTTGTTATCAATTGGTTTCTTTGCTTGTCAATATCTAGTTTGCTTTGATGTCATTAACAATACTTCAACTCATTCATGAACAACTGGGTATTGACCCAAATATACTGCAGCCACTCCTTCCAACTAAAGAGGGGTCATTGGATCCTTGGATGGAGGAACAGGTTAATAGCTATCCATACCCAGATGGCGTACTTACAAAGCAGACATTAACTAGAAGTGCCTTCAGACTGGTAACAAAGCTTTCCACTATAATGCATTTACAAGCCACAGCACAGAGGCAAACAAACAAACAAACAAACAGAAAATAAAAATGTGAGAAGACAAGGCAACAAAATGTCTCCAAATTCCTCTACAAACTCCAGCTCCCCAAAACTTATACATGGGACATCAAAGAAAAGGAAATCAAAATACAAACAGCCAAATTAATTGTCAGAATAACAGAGGAGATTACAAATCATAGGAGTAAGATGCTTGGCAAGTTCAAAGAAGATACAACTTAACAAATAATAGGACTAATAAAACTATCCGTGAGCCTGGAAAAGGCAATAATAAAAGCTTACTCAGCTAAAAAAAAAAAGATTCAAAACATGAATGACTAGCACAGAAAAGAACTGGATTTCATAAAAGGAACCAAACAAAAATACAGGAGTTTAAAAATTCTAGCAAAAGCAAAACAACAGAAGTGACTGATGTGAGGACATTGGACTATTGTTGGTGACCAAGTAATGATAGATATCTTTAAAAAAAAACCTCAGAAGATACCATGAAAAGTGTATGTAATAGCTACTACATGACCCAAAGAAGATTAAACTAAGATTAATCTGAAATAGTGAGCAATCAGACAGAAGCACAAAACGTATAAAAAACCTGCTTGCTGAAATAATAGCAGAAAACTTTGGAAATAAGGAAAAAGAATTTAGCATACAGATTAGCAACATAGAACCCCAAATAGTTATCCTCACAAAATAACCTCCACATGACACATCATAGTAAAAAATCCCTGCAATACAATTGAAGAACAGAATCTTTAAAGCTGTTAGAAAAAAGCAACAGGTCACTTATAAAGAAAAACTCAACTCAGTCAGACTTCTCAACACAAAATCCAAGAGAACTTGGAGTGAAGTGTTTCAAGGCCTAAAAGAAAACAACTCCCAACACAGACTGATATATGCTACAAAACTATCTTTCAAACTTGGTGGAAAAATTTGATATATTCATTTTAAAGGTCACCTAAAGACATTCATAAACACCAAACCAGCATTCCAAATAATTGTGAAGATTGTATTAGAAAGTGACAATGAAGTGAAGCATGCAGAGAGGTGTAATAGAATGAATAAAACAGGTAGGATGAACTGTTAAATGGAAGGGAAAGAAAGAGAATCAGCAATGGGAAAATAATGCATTAACATGAATAACTCAATACCTTTCAGTAATATTTCTACCTATGAACAGTCTCAACTCCCCAGTCAAAACACACTTACTGGTAGAATTGATCAAGAAACAAAATTCAACAGAACACTGTATGTGAGAAACATATTAACCCCAGAAAAATTCATAGACTAAAAATTAAAGGACGGTAAGTGACAGTACATACAGCGAGAACCTCAAAACAAGTAGGAGAAACTATCCTATTTCTAGGCAGAGTGAACTTTAAACTGAAACTGATCTGAAAAGACAGAAAATGTCACTACACTTTGGTTAGCAAATCAGTAGGAAGAGATTAACAATTATACATAAACCAAATAATGGCATATGCAACTTCCAAAAACAAACACTATTGAAAATAAGGATCTTATAAACATCTACAAAATTACAGTAGAGGGACCCCAATAGCCCATTCTAACAGATAGATAGATCAACTGATAAAATTTGACTAAGAAATATCAGAGTTGAACTAAATCTTTTAATAAATGGACTTAGTAGTTATCTGTAGTGTTTCATACAACAACAGAATGTATATCATTCTCATAAACATAAGGAAGTTTCTCTAAAATAGACCACATATCAACCAATAAAGGATGTTTAAGTAAGTGCAAAGAAAAAAGTTAAAATTACTCTGTGCATACTATCAGACATTGTACAATGAAACTAGAAATCAATAGCAAAAGAAATCAAATAAATTACACTGACATCTACAAGAACTTCAATGCAGACAAAGCTCAAGCTCTTCAAACTCTTTAAAGAAATTGAAATGGAAGAAGTTGTCCCAATATCATTCTTAGAAACCAGCATTGCCTTGATTCCAAAGCCAGACAAAAGACTATTCTCTGTAACAAACATAGATGTAAAAGTCCTCAGCAAGATATTGGCAAACAAAATGCAACAAACCATTGAGAAGATCAAATACCATAAAGTAGGCTTCATGACAATAATGTATGGTGGGTTTAGCATATGCAAATCAACACATGTGGTAGATCACATAATTAGAAACAAAGACAAAAATCACATCATTTCTATATGCATAGTCTCTCATAAAATACAATATCCATTCATGATAAAACCCTAAAAAAAGGTAATACAACAACTTTATCTCAATCTGATAAGTCATTATGGTAAACTCACTGTCAACATCACATTAAATGGAGAAAACCAAAAAGCTTTCTCTGTAAAATCTAGAGCAAGACAAGGATATCCTCTATCACTACTCCTGGTCAATACAGTACTTAAAACATTAGTGAGAATAATCAGGCAAGAGAAATAAATAACTACCATATGTACAGAAAAGAAAGAAGTTAAATTATCATCATTTGCAACTGACATGTTCTTATATGTAGAAGACTCCAAGCATTTCTTTCTAAAGACTCCCAGAATAACCAAAAATTAGCACACAAAATATCAATAGTGTTTCTGTACACCAGTAATGAACTGTTTGGGAAAGATATAAAGAAGTCAGTACCATTTACAATAGTATCAAGAAAAATTAAACAGTTAAGTATTAATCAAGGAAGTGAGGGGCCTCTATAACATAAAACTATGGTGCTCTGGAAAAAGAGATCAAAGAGGACACCAGAAAATGAGAAAATATCCCCTGTTTCTGGATATGAAGAACCATCATAATCAAAATACCCATACTTCCAAAATCATTATACAGACAATGCAATCCCATTCAAAATAAAACAATGTTCCTCACAGATCTGTAGAAGACATTTCTAAAATCTATGTGAAACCTGAAGAAACCCAGAACAGTGAAAGCAATCCTGAGAAAGAGAAGAGTGAGAGACATCACAGTCCTAGATTTGAAATTTAATTACAAAGTTAGAGTGAAAAATAGATATGTACTGCCATAAAAATGAACATGTAGATCAATGGAACAGAATAGAGGTTTCAGAAACAACCCTTGCTACAGTTATGTGAGTTTTGACAAAGAGGTAAAAAACACAAATGATGAAAAATAATCTCTTCAATAAATGATGCTGAAAAACCAGCTATCCATGAGCAAAATTTAAATGCATGTATCTTACCATGTACTAAAGTAAAACAGAAATTTATCAGAGATCTAAATGTTAAAACAGAAGCAATCTATTTAATGATAAAATTTACAAAACAATTGAAGATTCAGGTATAGGCAAGAATTTTTAGAACAAAACCTCAGTGGCACAAGAAATAGTACCAAGAATCAACAAATGGAATCATATCAAATTAGAAAGCTTTGCACAGCAAAGGAAACAACCAACAGAATGAAGAGACAGCCTAGAGAATGAGCAAAAAAGTTTGTCAGTTATTCCTCAAAGAACTAACATCTAGAATATATAAAAAACTCAAAACTTACACAACCCAAAATAAAAAACCCAGTCAAAAAATGGACAACTGAAGCCCATAGGTATTTCTCAGCATTACAATTAACCAATAAATACATTGCAAGATGTTCAGCTTCCCTGGCCATTAGAGAAATGCGAATTAAAACAACGTTAACTTTTGATCTTACTCTAGAAAAAATGATTATCATTAAGAAATCAAGTACCAACATATGCTGGCAAGGCTATGGAGAAAAAGGAACACGTCTACATCATTGGTGGGAAAGAAACCAAGTATAACATTAAGGCAATGAATGTATGGAGAATCTTTAGAAAGCTAAAACTATGTTTTCCATTCCACTCAATTATTCTTTTTAGGTATCTCCCAGAATGTGTTTAAGACATCGCATTACGGAAACCATGCATACTTATGTTTATAGCAGCACAACTCATAGTATCTAAGTCTTGGAAGTGAGTTACCTATATGTATACCAACAGATGAATGAAGAAAATGTAGTATTTATACACAATGGAGCACCACTCCTACACAAAGAAGGATAAATTTGAGTCATTACTGGGAATATGGATACACCCAGACACCATTATGTTAAGTGAAATAAATCAGACACACCAAGCTTATATATCACATGGTTTCTCTTTTATGAGAAACCCAAAATAGAAATAAAGAGCAAACTAAAAGATTGATAATAAGACATATGGAGATAGACCTTTTTCAAATGTGTAGGGGATCAAGAGATGGTGGACAGAGGTTGTAGAGGGGAATGTGAAGAAAAAAGATTTTAGATGTGTTATGTACATGTACCAACTTCCAACATGAACTGTAATCATTATATATTGCAAAATAAAAAGAAAAAATGAAAAAAAGAATTTAAGCAGATACCTGATTACAAAATATGTACTATATTACATATAATTTATGTAGTTAAAAGGGACTCTGTCTATTTTAATTGCAGTTGAAGTCATTATAATAACAAATAATTACATGTCAATTTATATTAATACATTTAAAATCTAGATGATTTTTCTATAAAATGTGAATTTTTAAATTGCTTTAAAAGAGGAAAAACCATAAATATGTTGAAAATTATGATGCAGAAAGTTTGTAATGAATGCTTGTCATTTTAATAATAAGCCCACAAAACATTAGAATGAGTTTTAATTCTGTAGGATAAGTTTTGAATCATTCAAAAATAGAAAAGTTAAAATACAGAAGCTCCCCCTTATCCCAAATCATGTCAGGTAGCTGAAGCTTAAAGAAACATCACAGAAATAAACTACATATAATTCTCATTTATAAACTAGGAGAACAAAACCGTAATAATAAATAGTATCATTGAGTTTGAATATCACGTTATATACTTTTCACTAATATTAATTGAAGTCTTTTTACCAGTTTTTGGATTATGATCTCATCCATCATTTTTATTCATATTTTATATATGGAAAAGCAAACCAATTCAGAGAGATAGACTGACCTTTTTTATCTCCATCAGTAGGTACAATTCAGAGCTGGAATCTCAGTGCTGTGATTTAAAATCAACTCTGGTCTCCAAGGTATTCAGTCCTATGGTGGACACCAGACAAGGGCTGACGTCTTTATCCTTCTGCATCAGCCTGATTGGGCTGAATGCTTTCTTTTTGCTGATCGTATTCATAAGAATATTGCCCACTAGACAACAGCACAGTTGCGCTGGCACTAGCTAGTATGTTTTTAACTCCTGCTGACCCTGACATATACAGAAGCAAATCAAAAAGGGTGGTTGATGTGGTTTAGACCTATAATGCTCCCTTACCCCCTCCACATCTCATGTGGTTTGAAGGCAAATTAATCCACTGATGAGTTTACAAATGAGTATGCTGCAGAGGCAGGGCCTGGTCTGAGGAGGTTGGTCCCTAGGAGTGGAGGTGGATATTCTTACCCCCAGCTCCTTTCTTCCCTCTCTGCCTCTTGGCTGCCAAGGGATGAGCATATGTCCTCCACCAGGCCCTTCCATCCTGCTCTTTCTACCTTAGAGCCAGATAACTTTGACTAAATTCATTGGAAACTGAACCAAATAAACTTCTCTTCCTCTAAGTTGCAGGCACTGAGTATTTTATTTCAGGGAAAGAGAAAGTGATTAATACAAGAAAGTCACGTCAGATTGAAAGGAAGAACCCTGATTGATGATCTTTTGGTGTTGAATGGCTTGCTGGATGAGGCTGCAGGGGAAACACAAACAGTAGGTACACTACGTTACTATTTGGGTGTACGTTTTGTGGAGTGGCAACATAAATATTAGATTAGCAATTAGAAATTTATTTGCTTAATCAAACTATTTTTATTAAGCACCACAATGCACATCACGCTTTACTACTAGCTCATGAAAAGCATGTATTTTTGCTCTTGTGGAATTTAAAACTGATGCTAGAATGTACATTTAATGTACATAATTATATTTTTAAAGTACTCAAAAACATCTGTCTTAATTACTTTTCTTGTTGCTGAGACAAAATAGCCAATACCTAATGTTGAAGGAGGAAATGTTTATTTAGGTCACAGTTTGTAGAGGTTTCAGTTCATAGTTTCCCGACTCACATGTCGGGGGCATTGCAAAGCAGGGAGGCAGAAGGCAACAAGCAGCAAGCCAGCAACAACCCAGAGACAAGTCTCTTTCTGTCCCTTATATCTTACCCAGAATACCCACCCTAAAGGCAGATAGCATTGGCACCCATACTCCTACCATCCTGTCCTTGATAACATCATTACACACACTACATTCAGCCACCTCTGAAAAGCCTCACCTATGACTGAATAAGACTTTGGGGGACATCTAGACACAAACCACAAGTGCCTAATTTTTTGGTGCTAATTCTGCTTAGTGTTCTATTTGCTACCTTGTGGGTATCCTTTAAGTTATAGATTCCTCAGAAAATGTTTAAATTGTCTAAATCTATTTTTCCACTGAAGATAAAGAACTGTGTTTCAGTCTGGATATAAAAATATGTATAAAAGCATACTTAAAGCAAGTAATATTTCGCTATTGAAAATTGTTAGTATTAGTAGTATTATATTCCAGATAATTAAATATAAAAATACCTAAAAGCTATAAACTATCAGGTTAAAGCATGTGATGATATCGTTTTACAATTTTTTTATTTAAGAAATAAATTACTAGTAACATTGTATCATCAACTGTTCCAGGGTTAAAAACCAGTGTTGAACAAACTATATATATCTAAAAAATAATAAAATAACACAAATTATTTCATGTGAAATTTTATAATCATTATTTCATTTATTTTTTCTTAGATTTTGGCCATCTAGCAAGTAATTCATTTTTTCCATGTAGGGAAGATAAATGACTAGAAGATGAGTGGAATTCAGACTAATTGGCAGCTAATGTATTCATGTTTCTCAAAAGAATTGAAAGTAGCTTTAAGAAACCTTCATTCATGTCATCTAGCACTAATTGGTGGTAAAACAATCCACATATAGAAATTAAATTAGCAATCCAGTTGGGAAAAAAGTCAAAGATAAAATGAAAGCAAATTGCAAGGCTAACATTACTTACATTATAATACTAAATATAGGAAAACAGTAACAAGAAATTAAGGCAACAGTAACAAGAAAGAAAAAAAAAGAGACAGAAATTTGATTCCATTTGCATGTCAAAATTTTTTTTTGCTAAGATGCAATCTGAAAGCCTACAATATTGGACCCTTCTGGATTTGTTCAGTTCCCCTTTCCCATCAGCTTAATTATTTACACAAAAGTAGTTTGATGAAAATAACTGTCCTATCATAAAAAGCCCATGAATACCATAATGGCCCCCTCACATGAGAAACATGATGTTGTATTGAGGACCACAAAGAGACCAGGAGTGAAGTTTTTGTTGTTCTAAGGAGAAACATTTGGGAAAATTTTAAGTCATGAAGTCTTTGAATTTAGAGACGCTATAAAAATATCTTTCTAGCGAATGACTCAATTTTTGTGTCCTGTTAGTTTACCAGCAAAGGATAAAAGGCATACTTTTAAAATTATTATTGTATGAAAAATATCATAAAGACATTTCACGTCTACAGATTGTTTTGGCCCAATACAAAATTTTCTTGTACATTTTAACCATTTTACCTTCCAAAGTATTTTTAAAACAGTAAAAAATATTGTGGAATACACACAAAGACGTTTTCCACAAAGAAAAAAAATATCAGAGACATTACACAAAAGTGTAATGTGTGGGTGGGGGAAGCAGTAGAGATCACCAGCCTGGTGTAAAGGCAACACAGCCTGGAGTTTATTTTGCCTGGGTTCAGGCAGACAGAGGAGAAAAGATCTCTAGGAAACACAGAGAAGTGTGCTCCTTTTATAGAGATGGAAAGAAGGCCAGGGACATTAGGTGGGAAGAGTTTAAGAAAACATCTGTGGTCGAAGTTCTCTGACTGTCTTGCACCTCAATGGGCACAGCCCTTGAAGGTCCCAGTGTAAATTTTCAAGTGTCTCTAGATTTCCCCAGTTATCCCAGGAGCTGCAAAGTTCCTCTCTCTATCTTATCTTCTTTATGGCATGCAGGGCTTGCCCATGATAGTTTTGGTGCTGAGCTGAGTTCCCTGCTGAGAACAGTGCTTCTGCTGGTAAGTAAGTTGGGGTCTGGGAGAGTCAGGTCCTATTAGAACCTTAGGTTCCTGTGTTTTATTGTCATGAACAAGAAGAGAAAAAGGGAAATGGCCGTCGGTATCATGGCTGCTTCAGGCAAGGCAAATGGGCTCAGTGGGCAATCTAGTGAGAGAAATCCTGAGGCACAGGACTGTATTCAAGGGAAGTCAACACCAGCATCTGTCATTGGCAATTGCTAGCACACAAGCCTGTAAAAATGGAGAGAAAAGTCTGAGAAGGCATGCAAATCCAGACTGGATTCGGGAAGGACTGGAATGGCCATTTAGACTATTGCTAACATGGAAATGCAGAGCCAGCAATCTTTGGTTAGGGTAGTACTACAATTGTTTAGCAAAGAATGAATTAATATCAACGTTTTTTTGTTGTTGTTGTTGTTTTTTTGATTGAGTGAAGCTGCCAGCCATGTGAATTGAAGCAAAGGCCATAGGTAAGAGGAAGGGAGTTTAATTAGGGGTGTGGTATACACAGCATAGGAAAAAGTATTTCCTCCCTGAGGTAAAAGAAAATTGGACTGGAATTTTAGTAAAATTTGAGAGTACAATGTACAGGAAAACATGTAATAAAATGGCGTTTTTAGTTGTTGACCAGGAGGAGGGTAAAGAAAATGCGTTTGGATATTTTTGGAAGTTTAGCCAACCTGACAGATGTGGGGCAGATTACTTGTGACTTCCATGAAGAGGAGAGGTCAGGTGAGAGATAATTGGCTCCAGTCCCCTCAGAGCCTGACTGGGGACAGGTTATTAGTGCTGGAGGGACAGGGGTACCGGGCTTTAGTGGGATGGGGAGTGGTATTTGATTGAAAGCCAGGAAAGGGGAGGAGGTATCCCAGACCTTAGGTTTAGATCTTGGGGAGACAAAGGGGATTTTGGACAAAGCCAGAGAAGGAAAGAAGAGAAAGGCTGAACTGACAAAAGGGTTCCTGTGAATCGTTTAGCTAATACTGATTAATGGAAAGCAAGTCATGTAATGAGTAGACGTGGAAAGATTAAAGAACTTTTTAGGTAGGTGATGACAAGGGTCTCAGTTGTCTATTGAGATGAGTGGTGTTTATGTAGACTTTATTAAATCCAGCATTATCATTTAGTTCATCCCTCGGGAAGTATGTAGGCCTGATTTTTTGTTGATCTGGAGGTCTGGCCTTTAACTGATGTGTCTTTGGTCATGACTGTGGCCAAAGGAATGGTTAAGTAAGTACAGACCAACCAATAAAATTAACAAGACTATTATGAATATAAACAATAAATGTTTTACTAGGAAGACCCAGGAATAGCCTTCTGTAAAGAGGATAAAGAAAAGGTTGGGGAAATTTCAGAGTCTGATATAACCCTAACTTGTCATCTAATATCTTGAATAGCCATGGAGACAGAAGGAACAAGAATGTGTTCATGGCATTCAGTTTTTATAATGATACAAGCGCTGGGGTTATAGCTCAGCAGCATAGAGCCTGCCTGGCAAACATGAGGTCATGAGTTCAGTCCTTGGTATAAATAAGTAAATACATACATACATAAATAAATACATACATACATACATACATACATATGCCTATATATATAAATACAAGTATTTTTTTCTTGTTAGAACGTCTAATGACATTTGGTTTTGGAGTACAGCTTGTCATATATATATATATATATATATATATATATACGTTTTTTAATTTAGGAGAGGGAGACAACACTCATGATGTCTTTAACTGTAAAGAGTTGCTATTTCGGAGGGCATGTGGACAGATGACAAGTTTATTTATATATTTTTTTGAACTTTTATGCTTGGTGTTTAAAACCAAGTTAAAATGAGACCTATGTTAATTAAAATTGACCTCTTGCTGTCTATCAAGGTCGAGCTTCTTTAGGCATTACTCTTGGAAAGATGTATAGAGCCTTTCAGCCCTTCGTCAGTGTCAGTTGCCAGGATGGGTCACAGTCTTGCTTGGCCACGTCTTGGTGACCGTCCTTAGCCACGCTGAACATCTTATGGGTCCCTGTCTTCTGAGGTTTATCAATTGCCCTGCTTAGGAAATTGAGTAACTCACCAGAGTTGTAAGATCCTGCAGAAAAGGTTCACGTATATCCTGGGTCTCTACTGACCTTGGAGGGCCAGGACCAAAATATTGACTGCTTCTTAGACCAGTTATATCTAGTTTCAGTCTCTAAACTTCAGTTGTTGAACACTCAGAAGAGAGGAAAAGATTCATTATATCAGTGTTAGTTAGCAGAGCACAAGTGTAAATTAGTTAGTTAGTAAAGCACAAGTATAAATTGTCTTGGATAACTGTTATGGCCTGTTAAAGTCAAACACTTATAAGTTTAGAGTTGGGAGAACGTCTGACTTAAGGTTAGAGCAGCAGCAGGTAGCCTGGGCCTTGCAACTGGGCAGGCCTTCAGAAGGTGGCTCTGGGTGGACATGGGCTGGGTGTGGATCAGTTTCTTGTAGAAGTAGGTGGCCACAGTATGGTGGCAGCAGGGAAAGGAGTGGCAGTGTGGTTTAGGCCAGCTGGTAGTGTCACTGGCTGGTATTCTGTGGAAGGCACAGCTAGACTTGCAGCCTGCTGTGTTCAGGGGTCCTCCAGATGGGGTAAGGAGTTGTATGGAGGCTTGCATTTTCTTACCCAGCTTGGCTTCCCACACTGGTGCGGACTGCAGGTTGTGTGTGCAGGTATTATGGTCCTGCTGTTGAATCTGATTTTTATGTTGGTGTGAATGTCTGCTGTGTCATGCTGCCAGGGCTGTGAGGGTAGCAAGCAGGATCAGGGGAGGGTAGGCTGTATATGCTAGGTGTGGGCATTTGGCATTGGGGTCGCACAGCCTGGGACCTCTGACCTGGGACCAGAACCCAGGCTGGGCAGCTGGCATGCAGCAGCTCCTGGCAGGGGTTGTGGGAGTGTGTCTCAAGGCAAGTGGTAGTGTTGGGAAGGATTCATGCAAGGGAAAAGTCAGGGAGTAATTGGTAGCAAAATTATTACCTAGCATTGTATAAGTTTACAGTAAACGTTTTAAAGTCCACAATTTATAAGCCAAGTATTTGCCCTCTAATCTTACTTGCCTCCAAAAGAGAGGAAGTATGAAGTGGTAGGAAAAGGTGAAAAATAGGATCAGAGAAAGGAAGTCTTATTTTCTCATGCTCACTTGAATTACTGAAAACACTTGCCCATGAGTCATCACTCTCAACCAGGAAAGGTGAGAATGGGGAATCTCAAGAACTAAGATTGTCTCCTCACCAGCAGAAGATCAGACCAGAAAGGAAACTGAGGCAGAACAGGCTTGACATTTCCT
This sequence comes from Dasyprocta punctata, assembly GCA_004363535.1. Classification (NCBI taxonomy): domain Eukaryota; kingdom Metazoa; phylum Chordata; class Mammalia; order Rodentia; family Dasyproctidae; genus Dasyprocta; species Dasyprocta punctata. Next base: position 22,871 of record RJWM01002958.1, on the reverse strand, counting down.
CTAGAGTATAGAGGAGGATCAGGCCAGTTTGTCTCAGTGAAATCTGTCCTCCAAGTCTTTAGGGAAGCCACTGACCAAGCATCATTTGACTGGTGGAAGGAGTTCTATGGTTTATTAATAGGCATATATATTTATATTTATATTTATTTATATTTATATTTGGTGTGGTGTAAGGTAAGATTAAAACCCACAGTAGTCACAAGTCAAAAATTTCAAATGAGTCTAAATGTAACATATCTGAAACAGGAATACAAGAACTTGTCCATAAGAGTAAGACATCTTTTTAAAGAAACATCATAAAGTGACTTATAAATAGTGCAAATGGTGGCCTGGGATGCTGACAGCAATGTCAGCAAAGCGGATCTTAAGGCACAGAGATTGGAAAAAGTGAATTTACCTGATCTGAAGCAGTGAACATGGCAGGAACTGTAGAGTGGACTGACTTCATAGTCTTGGAAGTGGGCTTATGGGCAAGAAGAAGAGGGAGAGAGAGATTGAGCGCTTACCCAATCTAAGATGCCCAGTGAGATCTGGACTGGCAGAAGCTGCAGCTGTAGAGACCATGATCTAAAGGTGTTGCTGGCTGATCTCAGCTGGAGTGGAGGCTCAAGACAGTTTAAATCCTACCAGAGATAGCTTGCCTCCTGCCCCAGGGTTCAGCTCCACATGCAACACATGGAGTAAGGGGTGGAGGACCAGTAAAGACCACCAGGCTTATATAAAGGCAACGTGGCATGGAATTTATTGTGCCTGGGTGCAGGCAGACAGATGCAAAAAGACCTTCTGTAAAGAACAGTGAGAAATGTGCCTTTTTTATAGGGATGGAAAGAAGGGAAGGGACACTATGTGGGAAGATTTTAATGAACTTGCATGGTAAAAGTTCTCTGGTTGACTTGCACCTCAGTGTACAAAGTCCAGAAAGGCCCAATGTAAATTTTTGGGTGTCTCCAGATGTCCCCCGATGTCGTGGGACCTGCTAAACTCCTTATTCTATCTTATCTTCTTTCCAACAGCCTGTGCTTGCCCATTACAGCCTTACAAAAAGTTTTCACATTTATTTGACTGAGCTTGAATTCCGGAGCTTATGTACATAGATGTACATTTGAGTTATTTGTTTGCAATCTGTTTGTAATCTTTATTGTCTTCCAGAGAATATCTATTAGTGCTATTAACCAAATGCTTTAATTTTTGATATTTCCCTTGTTCTATGTTAATATAAATTAATGTTCTTCAACTACAAACACAAATGCAAATTGTTAAAATGTCAAAAATATGAAAACACAAAATGAAAAGAGAAATATGTTTTTTAATGCATCAGTGAATTAGTTCTTCAAAAATTTTCTGCATATGCTGCAATACTGGTATGTGCAAAGTTGACACCATAAAATTCCTAAAGAATAATCTCTCTCATAAATAATATCTAATATACTTTTTAAATTCCATAAGAGCAAACCTGTTTCTCTGTTTTTCTGCCAAGAAAACCTTAATTTACTTCTATGCTGTAGAACAAATCTGTTTAAATCTCATGAAACATGAGCTCCACTTAGTATGAAGTTTAATGTCTTGTTTATAATGTGACTTTTTGCAACTTTTAGAACCCATATGTGTATGTCTAAAACTTTGGTTATGAAACTGTGTACTATCATGCTCAGGTGCTGTGTCCAGCATGGCTCTCAAAGTTTGCAGGGAAATGAGTGGTGAGAAGATGGAGAAATAAAGATGAGACAACACACAGAAAGCTGAGGTTGGGTGGAGCCCTCTTTCCAGCTGGGAGGAAAAGGAATTAATCAGCCACTGAAACACATGTCTTTATATACTCAGGAGGCTGATACCAATTTCAACCCCTCAACATAGCAACTTGTTTTCCTGGATCACCTGGACACCTTGCATTCTCAGACCTGGAATAACTTGTTTATGTGGCTCGCGTCCAACTTTCTGTGCTCTCTGGGCTGACCTTACTTAAACCTCGCACATGTGATAGATCTCCAGCTTCAGTTGCTCCCCACTCAGGGTGTCGCAGATAACTCACATGGACACATCAGTATATTTTAAATTATGGAGGTAAACAGTATTACCAATTAATGCTGCATAAGATACCAGCTCAAGATAATCCATAGGTTCAATATTATATGTGTGTGTGTGTGTGTGTGTGTGTGCATTTGTGAGTGTGTGTGTGTATTTACAAATATCTTAATAACTTCATACCATGGAAGAAGTGTTTGTTTTGGATATTTAAAAGACATATTTGGGCAACTTTTAAGTCATGATGTCTCAGATTTTCAAAAAATCATAGAACTATCTTTCTAGTTACTGACTCAATTTTTGTCTCTACAGAATAAAAGACCCTTGCTTGAGCACAAGGAAGGGAGGTCTTATACATGTACAATATTGGGTTTTCAAATGAATTCTATGATTTTAAAATAGGTATTATATGATAATCAATATACTACAGGAAAAAATAAACTGGTAAGTTTAATTCAAACAAGGTTTGAGATAATGTGCTAAATACACAAGTACAAATATTTCATTGATAAGAAATGATAGTTATTTAAAAATATTGTCTTATGTGTGTGTTAATTGTTCATGTAGCTAATCTATTTTAAAACGTAAACACTTTTGAATTTACTTTGATCAAACTTTGTAACAAATAACTCACTGTTTACTTTGTAAAGAGTATTATAAATATTTTACTGAACCAATCAGTTGTCATTACTGGGAATAACTGGAAACTTGTAGCCTAGAATGTGTAAAGTATTTTTTTATTTAATGATTGATAACTACTTAAACTGTTATTAATTTGCCATGTATTTCTAAAGTGTTTATTGTTGCAAGATAATTTAGTTGGGTATAAAATTTTTGAATTGTAAACTTCTCTTCTGTATATATCATAGATTAACTTCCGTTGTTTTGTAACACCAAATGAGGAAGTGAATTCAGAATTTAAAATTTTAATTAATTTGAAAAAAGTGTTAGTAAAGTGAATATTGAATTTAAACACAAAATTATCAACAGAATGAATACTATAAACTATCTCAATTCCAGTACAAATGTTTTTCTCTATAATCAATCATAATTAAGTTAAAATATGATAATCCATGGAAAATGTGTATATTTTTGTGAATAAGACATCTTGTCTAGAGAGTAAACAGTTTTGGTCTTTTGATGAGTTCCACAATCAATCTTGCGTTCTGTTTTTCCTCACCAAGAAAAATCCATAGATTTACATTTCATTGAATCAGATTCATTATATTTTGTGTTTTATTTATTATACATTTTCTTTTGTACTAAATATACTGTAAAACATATGTGCATTTAAAAAAAATTCTTCCAGTTTTTCTACTGAATGAAAATAAAAATGGAAAACAGCACATGATAATCTTTTGAATTAATTTGAACACTGTTTTCCTGTGTGGCAAAGTCAGCAGTACCCCTATAAAATGATTGTTTCTGACCAAACTATTTAGAAATGTTCACTGATGAAACGGATCCTATGGCCATGATTATTAAAGAAAGAGTATGTGTTACTCTGTATCTTGATTTGTGTAGCCAGTTGTCATCCTTCTTAGGTACTGGAGACTTTGTGTTTCTGGCAAAGTCTTTACTGATAAAATTCAGCATGCTGCATTCATTGGTATTCATTTATATTACTCATTTGAGTTCCCAAGGGCCAATACTTCAGTTTCATTTTGACTTTCAGGCATCACTGAACCAAAAATAAAAAGCAAAGAAGATCCAAAACCATAGACTCTCATTTCATTTTCAGATTAAATTGGAGAATTTGCAACAGAAATGATGTTGACACAGAGGAATGCTTCCTATTATTGGGGATGGTTGCAAAAGCCAAGAACCTTTTCAGGAACTGAGCCTGATGATTTGGATGATAACAAAGTGAAGAAACTGGGTAAATATCAGGTGATTATCACCTGGTTTGGGGTTTTGCTGCAAACATTTTGCAAAGCTCTAACTGTGATGTGCATTAGTCGCGCTACTGGAGCAGAAAATCAATAAAACGAGGTTCCAAAAATAAAATATTCTTTTGGAATGTTGCTCTGAACTAATTAGCAATGACTCATTTAAAAGGACTTACCTGTCATTAGGGGAAAAAGTGTTTACAAAAATCAGTTTCGAGACATTTTCTTGAGATTGAAAAACAAGAAAGATTAAAAACTTTGATTCACTGGTTTTTATTTTGATAATAAATAACAGAAATAACATTGTGAAATGAAAAACTTAATCACTTTTCATCTGTCTGCCCCATTAATTGTCAAAATGTAGAGTGGAAAAATTCTTCATCAATTTAAGTTACTTTATGTTTTTGCTATTTAAAAATTAAATCATGATTTTGAATCACCGATCAAACATTATTACAATGGGTCATTAGATTTTGTTTTTTAATTCTGCTTGAAGTTAAATGTTTTAGTTTTCTAAATTCTCCAAGTAAAGATAATTTTATTAGGATAACTCTTCTATACTCTATTTTAAAGGTAAAATTTTACATTAGCAATTGATCTCTTCATGGAGTAATTGTACATGCACACATACATACATATGTCCTGGTGTTTTACCATTTATGGATTAATTTGATTTAGCCTTATACACTATTTTTGAATGTTTTTATATCAGATAGACTTTCTCAACTGATTTTCTGCATTTCAGAAAATTAAAGTTAAAATATAGAAATTCCAGTCAGGTGTGGCGGTGCACGCCTTTAATCCCAGCACTCAGGAGGCTGAGGTAGGCGGGGCATTGTGTGGGCTACAACGTGAGCGCAAGGCCATCCTGAGCTACATAGTGCGACCCCGTCTCAAAAAACTGGGGCCTGGAGTTTGGCACAGTGGCCTAAGCACCTGCCTGGAAGGCGTGAGGTTGTGAGTGTGATCCCTGGTGCCAAAAAAATAAATAAAATAAAATAAAATAAAATATAGAAATTCCATATCGCTTAGAAATATTTGAAGGAGCCAGGTGTGGTGGCACACACCTTTAATCCCAGCACTCTGGAGGCTGAGGTGGGTGGAGCGTTGTGAGTTCGAGGACAGCTTGGGCTATAACATGAGCAAGGTTGGCCAGACCTACATGGTGCGATCTCGACTCAAAATAAATAGGGCCAGGAGTTTGGCTCAGTGGCTTAAGTTCCTACTTGGCAGGGGTGAAGCTGTCAGTTTGATCCCCGGTACTGACCAAAAAAAGAAAAAAAAAGTTTGAAAGATGGAAAAGATGTTCACTTATAATCATTCTCACTAATAAAGATATGAGAATACACAAAACAAAATTTTCAGATTAATATATTTAAATGCTTTGACTTGAAAATGAGTGTTTTATTTTCTGCTTCAAATAATAGCAAAACCTGTAATATTTAGAATTGTGACTTCTCAAAACAAAGTGACTACAATCACACTGGAAAATTGATCTCTCAAGAGAAAGCGTGGGAAGAGTAATTTTGGTTGTTAATTTCAACTGGAGTAAGATGTTTGAAAAACAATGCAGCACAGTGAGAGAGTCTCCAGGGATGACTGGCATGGGGCAGTGGGAGCACCTGCCCAGAATGTCAGTGACATCCTCCAGTAGGCTGGGGGGCCAGACAGAACAAAAAGCTGGAGAAGGAGGAATTATCTGTTCCTGAATGCTTGATTCTGCTTGAGTGAATTTTGCTGAGACTAATAACTCTTCAGACTTTGAATGTCATGGAGTTTCACACCAGTGACTGACCAGGAGGCTGCCAGGTCTTCATTCTCAGACTTGGACTGTGTCGTTGGTCCCTCATGTTCTGAGCTTTCTAGGTTTTAGACTAAGCAGCTACTGGTTGCCTTGCCTCTCTGGTCGGCAGGCACCTATTAATGGGGCTATCCATTCTTAGGTAGTGTATGCAAATCTAATAAATCATGTCTAGTAATTTATGTACATTCTATTGGTTTTGTTCCACTGATTCCTACAAATATCTGCCTATTATTTTTTCTGAGTCAGATGTTCAATCTATTATTACCAGGTCACTTCTGAAACTCATGAAAAAATGAAGAGCTCAATATGAATCTCTCTTTCTACCTATTCTTTTTCTATTCCCTCTTTCTTATTCTCTCTCTTCCTTTGATTATACATTCATATTTATCTGTGGGGAGAATTTTTTGTTCTAATTCCTTATTCTAGACGTTTGGAACCTGAATTATTGACCTCAATACAACCACAACCTGTAACATCATGCTGAGTATCATGCATCTTTCTCTCATGTGTGTTTGTTTGTGCATAGCTATTGAATTATATTTATGTAAAGGAATTTTTCAATTACTGCATCAGCATCATGAACCCAATGATAGAGGCAAAATAAATACAGGAGAATCATCATTCTGAAACTCTAGATTGGAGCATTCAGGATATAAAACTGAAAGACAGAAAATAAAGATAAGAATTAGTGAAGAGTAAGCCATAGAGTATAATACAGATAGTAGGGAAAATAACCAAATACTAAATATGATTCTAATAAAATATATGGGCAGCAGGAGCATGTCAGGACACTAACCAGTTTTCTGTAACAGAAAAACATTTTCATTCTCCCATTCACAATTTAATTCAGCAAATAGGAAAGGAGATCCCATTAAAGACATCTATTTTTTTTTTTTTTGTTTACAATAACAAAAAGCAAATGTACTATTGTAAGACTTGTGGGCTAATAGAAAAATGATTGACTTCATATCTCATGTATTTTTAAGTATCTTTTGTGTTCCAAAACCTGCAATCAGAAGGCTTACCAATATTTTTGAATATGTATTTTTGAGTCAATTATGAATCATCTTCTACTGGAATGGAAGAGAATTTTTAGAAATTTATTTTTAAAAGATAGCTTTAACAGTACTCTAAGCTTGAAAACTGACCAATTAAGAATTTACTATGCAATTTAACTTAACACAATGCTGCAAAGAATGAAAGAATGCATAGAGGAAATCAGAGGAAATAACACTATTATGAACAAGGGGGAGAATGAATATATGAAGCATAAATTATATTAGAGAAAGGGCTACAAAATGATCTGATGAAAGGAGAAACTATAGGAAGCATTTATTTTTTTAATTTACATGTGTTATAGAATTTTATAAAACTTAGCTTGCAAATTAGTTTAAATCTATTCAGGTTTTTTATTTTTTCTTTTCTTTCTTTTTTTTAAGCAATTGACTAAGAAAGAAAAGACAGACTAATGACAAATGGTAATATATGCATTTGGGAAGGGTGCCAATGCTAAATCCTGACTTATTTAATATTTTAATGAATTAGAAATACATGAGATTCTGGATCAAATTAAACTGTGGTGATTTTAATCCCTCAGGAACCAGACAAATCTTCTCTGCTTGCAATCCGAGTTTTCCTTTTAGCGTTTTTTCCTTAACATCTGTGATTTTATTCCAACTGGCCATACCTTGAATCGAGGTGCACAAACAAATCCAGGCTGCATGATGAAGTCAGGAAGCTGGGATCAGGATTTGCGGAATTCTCATGGGACTCATTTCCTTACTGTTTGGAAACCTTGAACAAATCAGCAAGATTCTCAGTGTTAATACTTTTTGTTAACATAGCACAAATTATCTTTTCTAAAATAAATCTTTTGTTATTGCAGTACAACAGAAATATCTAAATCTACTTTTTAAAGTATGCACATCAAGAGAAAAATGACATGCTATTCAGTAGATTTTCCCCTTCTTTTCATGTATGTAGTCTAACATGTTAATTTTTCAGATAGGGAATTGCACTTGGAAAGACATTTTAAAAATGTTTAGATAAACATGCAAAATAAATATAAAGGGAAGTGTACAACAAATCAAATATTTCTATTTCTGGATCAGTACTATCACTCACAATTTTGTTTGTACTTCTGTTTACTTTTGTCTAAAATTTTATTTGTTTTTAACCTCAGGTTGACAAAATTATTGTGGTTTTCTCAATGTAGTGAGTTTTAACATCCATATGAGGCAGGCTTTTACAGCAAGCTTCCAATTCTTCTGACTATAAGCTACATGTATTTGACTATTGTTAAATGAGGTAAAAAATCATTGTTAATACAAATTTCAGACTTTTTCCTTTAAATCTTGATTGTCACCTAAAAGATTATACAGTTGTGAATATAGTATGTATTTATTATATTTATTTAACCTTTCCTAAAAGTAAATCCTTATGGTTATTGTGAACCCTTCTTTATGATAGTTAATATATTTATATGAAAAATATATTCTATTTTAGTTGCAGTTTTTCCCATTCATTATATTTCCATAACTAACATTGCATTCTATATGCATCATATATCCACTTATGCAGCAGAAATATTTTGATAAATTTTAACTGATACCTTTTTAAATATCAGGCAATTTATTTTCATGTACAACTAAGTGAAATTAACTTTGCCACTGTTTAAAACTGTTACGATCCGCTGTTGTAGGAAAGCTGTCTCGCTCTGGAACATCATAATCATAGGTGGCTAAGAAAGTTAATTGATTTCTCTCGAGTTTTAAAACTAAAAGTATGAGGATAAGTACTAGATCCGAAGGTATTTTCTGAGTAAGATTTTTATTTCAATTCTGCCTCTGAAGATATATATTTACTACTTTGAAATTCATGTGATTCAATTATAATAGAAATATGTTTCTGTCTGCAAAACGGTGGTGTTAGTGCTTAAGAGACTGCAGATGACAACTATAAACTCTGAACAACATATATAAAGGAGTGGCTGATAGCTCTGAAGAATGAAAAGAAAGAAAAACCAGCTTGATTTTTGGTAATGATGGACACTTAAAGTAAAATAGTAGCTTGAAATAAGTTTCCCATTCTCACAGCTCTACAGTGAGGGAAGACGAAAGTCACACAGCAGTACAGCCAGAGTAGCCAGGTCTCTCATAGAAAAACTGTTGTTTATATGGTATAAGAACCAGAGGTGCACCTCTCTTTAGCCAGGCATGGTGGTGAATGCCTGTACTCCTAGCACTCAGGAGGCCGAGGCAGGAGGATTGTCATGAGTTGGAGGCCAGCCTGGGCTACATAAGTGAGTTCAAGGCCAGCCTGCACCACATGGTGAGACACTGACTCAGAATAAATAAATAAGTAAATAATGAACCAGAGGTGTGAGACAAGGTTTCTTCACCAGAAAGTGAAGAAGAGGAAAGTTTGGGAACATCTTGAAGAAAAGATGCAGAAAAGCAGAGTCCCACATTTCTTGTGAACACTAGTCAAATATCTGACTATTTCCTACACCATGAAAAAATAAAGCAAATTCTGAGCAACATAAAGCTGCTGAAATAATTCAACTGATATTTGATTTGCCCATTCTAATGAAGACAAAATGCTGCAGCTTTAGCTCAGTTTGTTAGTTGAATACAGTAAAAATCATCCAATCCACATATGCACAATTCAATAATCATAATGTGCAGAACACAATTTAAAATAAAATTGCACAATACATGGGAAACAGGAAAATTTGACTCATTCTCAAGGCAAAAGTCATTCAACAGGAGACAACTATAGAATAAAGTTATAACTATTAGATGAGGAGGCAACTATATTATGAAATTCTCAGTAAGTTAAAGGAAAACAGGCTTTTAATGAATGAAACCTAGAAAATGTCAGGATGAAAAAGAAATAAAGGAAATGCCTAAGAAATTTTTAGATAAAAAAAATGACATTAGAAACCCTCTGGATGAACTTAACAATTTTAAAAATTAAAATAAAAGAGGAAAGATTTGCTGATCCCAAAGCTATTAAAAATGATCAAATCTGAAGAAAAAGTCAGAAAAAAACCTGAAAAAGTAAATATGTCCTCAGCGAGGCAATACAAAAAATATCTAATATAATTGAAACTGGAGTGACAGAAACAGAGGAAAGAGAAATACTCCTACACTAATATTTTCTTATCAATTGAGTACAGAAGCATAATATTTCTGCCGTGATATATTTTCAATGTCTCAATTAGAATGTTTTCATATTATAGAGTTCAAAATCAGTTCTTTTATAAAAGCATAAATAATAGCTCTTTGTACTTATTTAACATAGTCTGAGAAGTTCATGCCATTAGTACATTAATTACTTAAGGAAGCAAATTAAAAAGCACTTGTTTGAACTGTGTCATGACAATGAAAATTAGGCAGATTTTAGGTTAGATTAATTCTGTTTCTTTATTCTTCCCCTAAAAACCATTTACTTTTAAAATGCTACTTTTCAATATCATGATTGTCTTACAATTCAGTTGATTTCCTTTAAAAGTCCTCAGGGTCTCAGGTTGCTCAAATTCATTCATACCTTCATGTTGTAGAGCAACTTTGAGAAAAGACATATACTGTATTATGGATATCTGATAAAAATGAGGTCTGTAGACCAGGTTTCATGAATATAATGAGGCTAAGCAACACTTACAAGATTTTCCTGACTTTGATCCTTTTAGTTATATCCTTAGTCCATTCATAAAATAACCTACAGATACTACGGTATTTATAAATATAAATATCTACATTTATATGTATATATCCATTTAGGTGAGCATTTGTAACTAGTGGTCTGTACATATTAAAGATGGATTTTTAAAGAGAAATGACACCCGATACTTCACAATATAAAAAGCATTAATTCTTTCTATACACATCACTTCACTGAAAACAAAAGTTGGCATATATAAAAACATAACAATTTGATTTAAAGACAGGATTTTTGTGTACATTGTAATGTACTTACCCAACCTATCTAGCATAGTTATTATAATGGGCAAAATTTAATATGTTCACAAATTGGAGATCGATGTTTATTACAAATAAAGTATCATTTTTAAATTTAGTTTTTGTTTATTTCTGTCTGTTGTTGCACTAAAAATTTGAGTACTTATTGGTTTTTCTTAATGTCTACTTACAACGCTCTAACTTATCACTTATCAAATTATTTTTAGAAGTATTGTTTCCTGGACATGTAGGTCAAAAAAAAATCAGATGACTTCAACTCTTTTTTCTCCTGAACGGTACTTTCAGTACATCAGTAAATTTTTTGAACTTTGTCTTGAAGATTCATTGTAAGATTTATTGTCCACCCAATCTTCTTCACCCCTAGGTTTACCAGATTTTGTGCATGAAAATATTAGTATTCCTTGACATTCAACATCAGCCTGATACTCATTTGTAATCAGTAACCTTTCCAAATGCATTTTTCCCTCCTGCCAAACCAGAGCAAATCATTAAAAATATATGAAACATGACATTTTTCTTTCTGTAATTTCAAAAATATTTCCCCATAATTATTAGAATAAAATCCAAAATATTGCTCCACCTCTGTGATCTAGCACAAGGCTAGTGTGCTCTGTCACTCTCTCGTCTTCTTCTTCCTCTCTTGTCATAATGTACTTGTCTTTCTTAAACACACATTTTCCTAATAATGATCCTTGACATGGAATCCTGCTAGGTGTAAATGCAAAAAGAAAATAACAATAAATATTCCTATGTATGCCTAGATATACTTCAGGAATGAAGACAATAAAGACATTCTCAAAAAAAGTAAAAAATTTCACCAATACGCCTACAATAAAATAATGGCAAAAGGAACTACTATAAGGAAAAGTAAAATGATACAAGAAAGAGCATTGGGATATAAGAAAGTAGGAAAGAACATAAAATTTGGGGAAATAATTTCTCTTGGATTTTCAAAACTATGTTTTATGATCGTCATGAGAACTACACTGCGAAAATGTCTGATGTGTCTCTCAGTGTATGCCGAGGGATTAATTCAGACTATGTGCAAGGAAGGTGAAAAGATGTAAAGAAATAAAATTTCTATATTTTACTTAAACTTGTAAAAGGATATCAATAACAAACAATGAGAAGTTATTTATACATAATGTAATAATTAGAACAATCATTGTGAAGCTATAGAAGCAAATACAGGAAATACTATAGATAGATTTTTAAAAGTTCTAGAAATTGTTCAAGATATTTTAACAATGCAGAAAGATGAAAGAAAAAAGAAAAAAGAAATAATATATAGCACCTAATTATCAATAGCATTAAATGCAAATGATCTAGACAAAATTTAAAAGACAGAAATGGAGAAAATGGATTAAATAATGAAACTTGGCTAAATGCAATCTATAGAAAACTTACCTTAAATATTAGAATATAGGCAACTGACAATAAAACAGGAATAGATTTATCATGAAAATAATAAAGGAAAACAGGAAGGGCTGTAATAACATTAAATAAAGTACACTGCAAAGCAAATAAATGTACCAAGGATTGACAATAACATTACATAATGATGGAAGAGTCACTCTATGAAGAACTGTTAGCAAACCTTAATGTGTATACACCAACCAACATAGCTGCAATACATGTAAAAATAAAATTGACAAAACTAAAAATAAACAGAATTTCATAAATACATATATCACCATATGTATTAAATTTAAACTTTATCTCTTTGTTTACTACTGAAAGAACAAGGACATAGAAAATCATCAAAGATATAGGAGAAAACTTCCATCAATACATAGTATTAAATAGGAATTTATAGACAATTCCACCAAACAAATCAGAATATATGCTCTTTTAAGATGCCCAGAAAACATACATCAAAATAGGACATATTTTAAGCTATTAAAGAAGATTATCAAATTTAAAAGACCAATTTTGAATATATTTAAATATAAAAATGTGTTTGAATCTCTAGGGAAACCCATCATGTTTTTAAATAGTAAGATTAAATATTATACATATAAATACACTTCCCAATTTATTAAAAAGTAAATGAAAATTTAAAGAATATCCAGTCAATTATTTTTCTTTTTAAAGAATTTAGTGCATTTGTCTGAATTTCATTTGAAGAGTAGATGCAATAGTTTTTCAAAATATTTTAAAGAATATGGACTTTCAAAAGAGTTTTAGTTGGATTCAGTTTTTACATAATAACCTTTATTCTGAAAATTTTGGAAACACTCAACTATTTTCACACTTATATTATGTCATATACAGAGTTATCCAAAAATATATACACACTTTAGGAAAAGAAAAACCTTGTATAAGTATTTTAATACTAAGTTTACTGAGACATCAAGAGGTTAATACAAGTTATCTTTGGGCTCTATAATTACAAGAGTTGCTCAAAGTGGGGGCCACTAGCTACCAGACATTTATTAGTATTGCAAACTACTGGTTGGGTGACCTTAGTCATTGAAATTACTACACATGCATTTTTCATTTCATCTCTAAGGGCTGACAGTGTAGTGGGTTTTCTTTGATATACAGCATCCTCTAGGGCCCCCCATATGAGGGCAACATCATTTGTTGAAAAAGCATCATACCCATTTTTCTTCTCATGAAGTGTATATACATTTATTTTACAAACCAAATAAGGGAGATAATTAAAAGTTATAGGGCAATTACAATTATTAGCACGTAAAGAATGCATTTAGCAGCCGGGCGTGGTGGCGCACGCCTTTAATCCCAGCACTCGGGAGGCTGAGGTAGGCGGAGCGTTGTGAGTTCAAGGCCGGCTTGGGCTACAACGTGAGCGCAAGGCCGGCCTGAGCTACACAGTGCGACCCTGCCTCAAAAAACCAGGACCGGGAGTTTGGTTCAGCGGCTTAAGCGCCTGTCAGGCAGGCGCGAGGTTGTGAGCCCAATCCCCGGTGCCACAAAAAAAAAAAAAAAAAAAAAAAAAAAAAAAAAAAAAAAAAAAAAAAAAAAAAAAAAAAAAAAAAAAAAAAAAAAAAAAAAAAAAAAAAAAGAATGCATTTAGCATGTATAGTTAGCACTCACTAAGTCCAGATTTTTTTTAAAAGTCAACAGGTAAACAAACAACAACAACAAAGCTACTGGATTTTAAATGAACAAGAGTCCTTCCCTTTAGAATGAAGACTGAAATTTATGTTCATTACAGTTGTTGCATTTCGTTTTGAAAATGTGCGTAATGAGATTTCTAGTGTTCAAACATGAAACTTACAATGAAGATGTGTTTCGTGTTTCAGAGGAGAACATTCAGTGTACCTATTAGTAGAACCATGTTTCAGCAAAATTTTTAAAATAATTATTTTCTCCAAATCTGAATTTGTACTGTCCTATCCTTGTAAATATGGGTGTGTATGAGTGTGTGTGTCTGTGAATGTTTTTGGAGAAGATATATAAAAGCATAGAGAGGACGTTACATTCCACATAATGCAGGAAAAAAAGAAAAGAAAAAGTTCACAAATGCCAGTTTTACTGAATTGGTTCAGTGCAGCCTGGGCTAAACATTTTGCCCAAGATATTCTATAACGCTAACTAACTTGGACTTAGACCATGTACTGTCAGACTACTGACTTGGCGAGATTTCCCTTCACACTGGTGGAAAGGGACAGTACCAGGCCTGAAGATGGAGTGGTTAAGGAACTGAAACTTGAACAAGGCATGTAAGAACTTTTTTAATTTAGAGAAACTCAGAAATACAGAGTTCAGGAGAACTTAAAGTACTTACAAATATGACACAGCCCAGGAAGAATGTTGAACAATGGCAAATCAGGAAAGTGAGCTGATACAGATGTAGTTAAAGGTATGTATTAGGGTTGGTTATTCCTCTCCAATGAGTCAAAACCTACAAAAGCTGTCTGTTTCTGTCAATTCTCATGTTGCAGGAAATCAGAAATAAATATAATGTATTTTTTTCCTGATCTTTTGAGAGAGTTCACTGACTTAATTTGGAAATGATCCTTCCCTTACTAAACAAAGTAAAATGGTGATATCAACTCCCTTGTCTTTTCCCAATCATGGACAAAACTGATTGAGGATAGTTTTATAACTCTAGTCACAGCTGGAAGGAATAGGAAAATAAAGCTAGATGAAATAACTGGAAATTTTAAGTTATTTGAACATGAGCTACATCTCCAACTGGTACTGTTCAATAACTGTGTGAACTGTAAATGTCAGTGGGCAAGTTTATGGGATATAAAAGGGGGAATCAAAATATATCATGAATATTATTTACTTAATTATTTTTGAGACCAGACCTCTCTATGAAGTTCAGGCTGGCCTTGAACTCATTATGTAGCTCAGTTGGCCTCATACTCACTGTGTTCCTCGTGCCTCAACCTCTCAAGTGCTGTCATTACAGGCAAGTGACATCACACCTGGTTGTATAGTGAGTCTTTAAATTAAAAGAATTATCACAATAAAAGACACATTGTCTCAAGTACTACTTTTTTCACAAATGTACTTATTCCATTGTTTGCACCAATTTCTGAAGCAATTCTGAGTTGTATCTTTACAAGATGTGATCCAAACTACAATGAATGCTGCTGTGAAGTGCCATCGAATGCAAAGTCTGGTTCATGTGGTAAAAACACTACAGTGTGTCCTCCTCCAACTTACTCACCAGTTCTCATGCCACACAGCTCTTCCATAAAGTCAAAATGGCTATGAAAGATGTGTTTTGAATCACTTCAGTCATTGAAGCAGCCAAGACACTTAGCAGTGAAGACTTCCAGAAATGCTGCAGAAAGTGGCAAGAATGTTGGGATGAGTGTGATCAAAGCAAGTGAATTATTCTGAGGAGGTTTAATGGCAATGTGTTTTTTACTGCAAACATTTTTAAATTCAAACATTCACTGTAGTTTCATTCATGCCTCATAAACTATTATGATAAAAGAAACTCGTATCATAGCCCAAGATGTAAAAGTATTTACCCTAAACTAGCTTGCTATACCTTGATGTAGAACAAAAGTGAACACTAAATACTGTATCTCTTGAGTGAGATTTCAATTATTAATAATTAAGAGTCTAATTGCCTACAGGATAATGCTTGGCTTTTACTGACTTTGCTTCTTGTATTAATAAATTCACTTTATTATTTAATCATCTCTGGAGATTAAAGTTCTCTTTTTATCACAGGAGTGTTGGCCTTGACTTCATATATTTTAATGTGTATGACCCCATAACCACCTTGTGTAATTCAGAACTCTACCACCAAAAATATTTTCTATTTATAAGGACATTATTTTATTTAAATTCTTGAAAATACTGTTTCTTGCTTGAAATTTCAAGAATGATATGGCATGATATATTGAGCTAATGTGGAAAAAGTACGATATTGGGGGATGAGTAGGCTAGAATTTAGGGAACTTTCACTTTTCATTTGGTCTTTTCTGAATATTCTTTCTGCCTCTCCAGTAGACAAAAGAAATATTCAAAATTATACAATCAAAAGATTAGATTTTTTCTGATTTGTGGCAAATTTAAAAAAGAGTTGAATGTTTTTTTTTTTTTTTTTTTTTTTGCGGCACTGGGGATTGAACTCACAACCTTGCGCTTGCCAGGGCAGGCGCTTAAGCTGCTGAGCCAAACTCCCCAGCCCTGGTTTTTTTTTTGAGGCAGGGTCGCACTATGTAGCTCAGGCCGGCCTTGCGCTCGCGTTGTAGCCCAAGAGTTGAATGTTTTATCTTGTGCCAGTTCTATAAATTCATCCTTAAAATAGAGTTGTGTCTCTCCCCAGATTGCCTGGTTAGTAAAATAAGAGCTGGTGGGTTCACTGTTAAGAGTTTTACAAAGCACCCCAATGACATGTTTGTTCATTTAGGACACACCAATTTGTGTAGAGGCATTAACCATCTAAGTGTGAAAGTTAGTACTTCTTACAAAAGTTATCAGTATTTCCTGAAAAACTGAACAACCCAGTCAAGAAAGATTGTCATCAAATTCATAAAATACTCTAAGAAAAAGGTTTAAAATAGTAAATATATATCACATGCTATGGTTGGGTGTTGTGGTTTGTGTCCAGATGTCCCCCCAAAGATAGGGCTTTTCAGAGGTGGCTGGATCTAGAGTGTGATGCTGAGATTAAGGGTATGTGATCACTAAATCAGTCCACTGTTCTGGTTTTGGGTATGGATAATGAGTGCTATCTGCCCTAAGGGCATGTAACCTGGATATAATATACGGGACTGGAAGAGGCCTGCTGCACTCTCTTGCAGCTGTTTCTTTCCGACTTTGTGGCTTTGCTGCTTCCCTGCCTTCTGCCGTCATGAACTGTTTGACCTCTGTGATGCCCCTCTACCATGCCAACCTACCTTGTAACTAGCCAACTATGAACTGAAACCTCTACAAACTGTGAACCAAAATAAACCTTTCCTCCTTTAATGTTGGGGATCAGGTATTTTGTCTCAGAAATAAGAAAAGTAACTAAGACAAATGAGTAAAAGTTAACTGCAGAGAAGTCAAATAGTAAAACATGGTAAGGAAGAAAGAAAATGAAAAACAAAAAAGAAAAGAAAAAATAAGCAAGTTAGACTCTCAAAAGGAAAAAGTCCTTATTATCCAAGAAACTAATTAAAAGAGAGAAAACTTTCCATGCCATATTCAATGACAATAATTAGTTTCCACAAAGCAGAGGGACTACTGGTGACTGCAGAAAAACTGTTTTGAAAATGCTCTCTAATTTATTTCTCTTCACTTTCTCTTTGAATAAGAACATTGCTTCTCCAGGAAGCTGCCACTTGGCTGTGTGCATTTGACCAAGGGCACCCTAGAAAGCTCAACTTTGTGGTTGGAGTCCCTGGATTTATGAGTCTTCCTGTGACCCCTTTCTGTGATGCATTTAACGTCTTTGTCCCTTTCCTCACCTTCCTTAACATGAACCCAATTAAGGGAATTTTTTTCCTTAATACAAAAGAATTGGTCTTGTTTTGCAGTCAGGATTTTAAGTGTTGGTGGCATTCTTTATCATGTCTAACAGTACAAAAAATAGAATTCACTCTTTGCAGAGGTGTTAGGAGAATTAATTAATGTTTATGAAGCACCTCAGACCCTAGGATGAAAAGGCCCTGAAGAATTTTCTCATAGAATGTGATAGTATTGCATCATCTGACCTGTGGTGAAGCAGAAGAAAAAAAATAGGCCACTCTACACAGTAACCCTGCATTATCTCTGTGATGGAGGTATGCTCCCTTCAGTCTCTGGAAAAAGATATTCACTAAGTATCTGGGGTAAACATTGATTCTTACAAATTTATAGCTTCTATAATTTTCTTTATCAAATTTTTCTTCCAACTTTATGTTTTTTGTTTGATTGGTTGAAATCCTAATTCTTTCCCAAATACAGATACCAAGTACAAAAATCTCTTTCATTTCTCTTCAAAATTTGATTGCAAATAATATTAACATGTCACATAAAATTATTTAATTAGTAATAAAGCATAAATTCATAGCCTTACATTAAGTGTTAGCTCACATCCCAAAGTCTATATTCTGAAGACTAAAAACTAGTTAAAAGAAAGTATTCTCAAATTGGAAAGTAAAAAGTATTTTGATTGGATAAGATAATCTTGTTCCCTTTTATATAAAAACCAAGTCATACAGAGTTAGTGGCAAAACATTAGTAGAAACTTGAAATTTTTCTCTCTTGGAAGAATGCATTTGACTACTCTAAATTGTTCTTTCAACTCGTGGTAATATCTGCTTTGATTGAGAAGGTTTATTGACTCAGTACTTTCGTGAAGGTAAAATAATACAGATGAATTCAGCAGTAGTAATGAACATTAAAATAGCATTAGTAAGTAATTATTATACCTCAGGTATTCTAAGATTTATAATTTAAGATCTTCATCAACACTATTTCATGTAATTCTCTTTCTCGCTCTCTCTCTCTCTCTTTTTTTTTTTTTTTTTTTTTTTTTTTTTTTTTTGAGACAGGGTCTTTCTATGTAGTTCAGACTGTCCTTGAACTCACAATGTAGCCTGGGCTGGCCTTGAACTTACATCAATCCTCCTGCCTTAGCCTCCCAACTGCTGGGGTTACAGGTGTGGGCCATTCTCATTCTAACTTGAGAGGTAAATGCCCCTATTAGTAGTGCTTAGCAGATGAAGAAACTAGGGTAGGTAAAAGTGGGGTATCTTGGCAAATATTAGAGATTTAAAGGAACTAAAGGTAAGGTTTGATTTCAGAGTATTCTACTCCATAGTCTTTCCAGTTACAGTGTTGCAGGCAGCACTGGGAAAGTCTGCTCAGTAACTAAACTTTGAATGTCAGGTGGTATAAACACTTTATATATAAAAAAAAGACTCTAAAGCAGATACGTATCTAAATGTAATAGGGCAAAAAGAAATGCATTAGTTTCTTCTCTTTTTAGTCACTGCATTGAAAAAAATTGGTCCTCATGAAGTAAGAACATGGCTTCCTGCCAAATGAGAACTTTAGGACAAACAGCAGGACCGACTGTGAGCCCACAGACAAAAGAGGACTGATCAGGTTTGTTCCCTATCTGAGCCTGTTCCATCTTAGCCAGACAAAATTGTGTCCTTGGATCTCTATTTGAAGAACTCACAGTTGGCATTCTATTATTGAGTGTCTGGAGAAGTTTTGTTATCTCTCCACAAGGAATTCTAGGTCTGGACTCATGACCTTGTCACAAAGACTAAGCCTTGTGCTTCTACTGAAAAAGATAAACAGATGTGTCTCCCCCCTCCCTCGGTTAAATGGGGTGTAAAACAGCACTTAGGCTTGTCACTGTTCCTCCTGGTCTCCATCAGCACCGCACCACTAAATAGTGTGCTATCGGCTCCAGCAGCTGCCGCCAAGGTAGGAGGTTGACAGGCTCTTGGATGGCAAGACATGTTTTCAGATGCAGGGTAGTCAAGGAGCCCACATGAGTAACTGTAGGAGAATTTAGCCCTGGAGCTTTTATTTTCATGGCAGTGACTCACAGGCAAGGGCCCACTTACATCAACTAGCTTCCACGAATGAGAGACCAGTAAGGAGAGTGCAGCTCAATAAATATTTATTTCCTGAAGCAATCTGGGATCCTTGCTTGACTTTCCCAATTCTTTTCATCAGATAATGGTAAATCAACCCTTAAGAATTCTTGTATAAGGACAAAAGCATTGCAGTAATGCCACATGAGTGATAGGCAGCGGGATGGGGCGTTTGACTTCATGCACTCGCACTCCTTTGGTGCTCCTGGCAGGGGATTAGGGAGGGGATATTCACTACCTCTGCTTTTAGCTAAGAAGCCTGAAGAGACATTGCTCACCCGCCTGAGAGGCACTAGCAGACTCCTTAACCTCAATCCTTTATGAGTTTTCTATTGAATGTGTCAACACAAAATAAAGTGCAAGAAGTGAACTGAAGAACATGATCAGTGACAGCAAACCCTTCCCACAATTCTAAGGCTTTTATGGCTCGAATTAGGTATCACAGACACTTTTCTGTTGTTTGAATTGGCAAGCAAATTTACAAATTTCTATTCAGTATATGCTACAAAATACCAGTGACTTTTTTTTTCTGTAATTAATATGTGGAGATTTTTGGATTGCCTGGTGAGCTACCACCGGTGTTCAAACGTTTGCCTCTAATGGATCAGTGAAAAAGAGGAAACACTATAAGTAACAGTTATTCTTGGCAAGAGAACTTAGTAGTTGGGACTGTAGGCTTTGAAGTTATACTGACTACACAGCAGTGAAGATCACTTGCTAATCTTGTGTCCTATGCATATTACTTTAATTCAAGGACTTCTAGATTTGCAGAGTGAATGTAATAGCATCAACCATGGGAAGTTATAGTGAGGACCATATAAAACAATGCAGGAAAAGGTAAACTGGATACCAATCAAATACTGCCCTTTGAGTATATGATTAGTATAAGACATGATTGTTTCATTTTAGTTTAATTGTAAATATTTCATCTGATGTTTATAAGTTTCCAAATAATGCTTAAAGAGCTCACTGACATGATCCACGTCATTTAAAATTTAGGCACAGATAACAACAGCAGACTATACCTGATATATCTTTCCACTTTAATTTTCATACTCTATTTCTGTAACATGTTAATTACTGCTCGTATATATTTCTATTTACATCAAAATATTGAAATATTATGGTTATCACTACATGGCGAAAGCATTGTTAGTTTGCATTTTTCATACATTAGGGAAGAAGAAAAAGTATTCTCGAATTAAGTTGCCTTCTTCCCAATCTTTCTACTTCCCCTTCATATGTTTTCAACATGCTACAATACAGTATAGGTTCTTCAGTGATTGATCTCTGTACGGTGATTTTGGTCCACACTGCTAATTGCAGTTTTCCATAACTCTAGCTCTGGAGACCATGGATAACAATTTACTCAGTTTGCAGAACCTTTCACACAACTCTAGCATAAGACATGTTTTTATTAGCACATGTCTGTGGTACACAATGCTTACATTCCTTGTGGGGAAATGGCCCATGTACATAATACAGATTAATTTATATTTGCTTTCATTCCACTTCTCTTCCCTCACTTCCCCGTCTGTCTTTTGATTCTCTTATTGTTTATTTTAACATTCACCATACATAATGTTTTCATTCTTTGCGTGGAGTCTGTACATATGCACAATACATGTTTTTAATTTTTTTTTTTTTTGTGGTACCAGGAATCAAACTCACAACCTCATGCTTGCCAGGCAGGCACTGTGCTGCTGAGTTATATCCCTGGCCCATACACAGCACATTTTAATTCATTTTTCATCCCCTTTCCCATTCTTCTCTTTCTTCCCTTCCATCTCTTGATTCTTTTCCCCTTTTAAAGAGATAAAAAGATCTTCTTCCCTACTTCTTGTTGTCTGTTTTTCATTTTGCTCTTTATTTATAATTTGAGTTTTTCATATAAAAGAAACTATGCAATATTTAAGCTTGTATGTCTGATTTATTTCATATAACATTATGGTCTCAAGGTGCATCCATTTTCCTTCAAATGACTCAAGCCTACCCTTCTTTATGATACAGTAATACTCCATTGTTTGTAAAAACTGTGTTTTATTTATCCATTCATCTGGGGATGGATACTTTTATCAGTATCTGTCACTCCATCTTTCTCACTTTCTCTTTCTTCCTCATTCTGAATGAAATAAAAATATAATGGAAAATATTTTCTCATCAAGTTACAATGTTTTCCCATAGGAATCTAGACAACAGGACATATGTAAATTTACAGCCTCACACTTACATTGAATTCTGGTTTTGAAGTTTCTATTTTTTAAAAGTAAAAGCTTCTACCCAACAGAAGTTGAATGGTAATAATCTGCTTTTCCTATGTATGTTGAAATTCCTTTGAAAAAACCAATGAAATAATTCAAAGAATTATATTAAATTTGAAAGGAATATAATCAAGATTTCACTCCTTTTTTCCTTATATAAACTGTCACACTGCAGAACCTCAGAACCTGAAAAGCCTTCCTGCCAAAATGCAGAACAGATGTAGGAGGGCACCTTGGGAAACATACATTGCGGAGTGTGACTGAAGAACTGTTTTCACACCTCTCCCAGCCCTGTCTTCACCTGTTTATGCAGGAAACAGACCTGTGGATTTTAGTTCATCTGGTAACATGCCAGTGGAGTCCCAGTGGCTCCAGACAACTGCTTTCTCATTTGAAGTTCTGTCTCTTTCCTTCTCGTTTTTGGCTGACAGTTGTTCAGTTTTGGCCGCTGGCAGAATTTCAGAGGCCTCTTTGCTACAGGTTGTCTCACTTTATGAAGAGCTGGACAAAGAATTGGTTTGTAAGAATGAAGATCAGAAGTAAGGTTGTCATTAATTTAAAGAAGAGGACACTTCTATGTAGGTTTTTACAGAAAAACAAGCAGATTTAGTTCGTTGTCTCACCTCCTGCCAGGTGCCTATGAACGCGGACTTTGGGAAAGAAATCTTACACCTGTAAAGTGTAGGCATATGTCCATGCCCATCAATTAACAAAGCCACACAGCATAACAGCATCTAAACAATGTCCTGTAACTAATGATTTTTGTGGTAGGTACTCAACCAAATAATCGAATGTCTCAGCAAGCTCAGGTCACGTGTATTAAGTTATAATAATAGCCATGTTGGAGTCAAATAGTTAAAAGAGAAATTATGTGTGAACCACTATGAAGTGGAAAA
>RJWM01002957.1:0-119771 GCA_004363535.1 Dasyprocta punctata | reverse complement strand
CTAAGGCAGATGACCAGGAGGTGAAAGTAGAGAGGAAATAGCAGAGCAAAGCACTGAGAGCAGGACAATCTCAATTTGATGAGCTAACAGGAGATGGAAGAGCCCAGGCATTACTCGGCTTTCTCTTGCTATGATAAAACACCTGAGAAAATCAACTTAAAGGAAGAGAGATTTGTTTCAGGGAGCATTTCTGAGGTTTCACTCTGTAGCTAGCTGGCTTCATTACTTTGGGCCTGAGGTGAGGTAGAACATTCTAGTGGGGGGAGCATGTGGGAGAAGCAGCTGCTCACCTCGTGGTGTCTGAGAGGCAGAGACGGAGAGGGCGAGGGAGAAAGAGAGGGAGAGAGAGAGGGAGAAGGAGAGGGAGAGGCAGAGACACCCTTCAAAGGCATACCCCAGTGACCTACCCCCTCCAACTGGGGCTCACCTCCTAATCCATCGGCTAAGAACTGCTCATCAGTAGGTTAACCCATTTGTTAGTTCAGTGCCCTCATGATCCAGTCACCTCTGTGGATCCCACCTCTGAACATTGTTTCAGCCATCAAGTCTTCAATACATAAGCTTTTGGGGGGAACTTTTAAGATCCAAGCCAAGCAATTAGCAATAAAATGGAAAAGAAGCAACTCAGGAGCTAAGGAAAAATGAAAAGAGAGTGCTCTTTTGTGGGAGCTAAGTGCACAAAGTGTATTAAGGTGTGGGGAGTGGTGAGAAGCCTCAAATGTCACTGAGAGGCCAGGCAGTAGGGTGACTAAAGCCTGACTGTTGGATTTAGCAGCCTGGAGTTCTTCGGTGACTTTGACAAAAGCAGTTTCTGTTGAGTGGTTGGGAGGGACAGTCTGGTTGGAGTTGGCCTAAGAGGATGGGATGAGAAATATTACACAGAGTGATATGAACATCTTATTTGAAGAGAATCAAAAGCAACAAGGAAAAGAGAAATGGGGGTTGGGGAAGACCAGAAGCATTTCTTGTCCTTTTAAAACAGGGAACATCATAGCATGCTGATTAACAGTGGAATGATCCATTAAGAGAAAAAATTACATCATGATGCAGGAGAGAGGAGACTTGCTGAAGCGAGACTCAGGACCACTCCTGATTAGGTTCAGCCCAAGCCGAAGGGGCTAAGGAATGCATTATGTGGCGGAAAGCACAGGCGATGCGCTGCGGGCACAGCCTTATCAGGGCTGCCAGCGTGTCCTCAGATCTCTTCATCTCTTACCTCTGCTTCTCCCTGCCGGCTTCCCTCAGGCAACCTTCCCACAAGAGCTCTACGGCTCGATGCCTGTATACCATCCTCTCTTTATTATTGGCACAATTGTCCCCTCCAGTTCTTCCAGCAAAATCTTGGAACTACTTCACTGGCCAGAGTGAGGGTCACCTGCCCTCTCCTGAAACAGTCACTATGGCCAGGATGTAGGCGATGCCAGATTTCAGATATGAACATGAAAACAGCCAACAGCAGCAATATATACAGCATCAATAGACTCTTATTTCCTTCCGGCAAAAAGAACTACTCTGGTAAAAATGCAAGGCTGTTTAATGGCTCTAAATAGTGTTCTGGGGACAACACATACCATTTAATGGAACCAGACAAATACTGGCACCGTGTTCTTTCCATTTTGTTACATTAGTGTAATTTAATGTCAAAATCAAAATGATCTGAGCAAACTTCAGGTTCTTGGGAAAAGCTAGGTGAAATCACATTTGAAAAAACAAGGAGTAATTATCTTGGAGGGAAATCTCTCTATGAAATTTTAATTAGGCCCATCATTTTCTAGAAATGTAGATATCTTAATGGTGGCCAGGAGTGTCATTCAACAATGGACACCTGTGTTTCATGTCCCTAAACCTCTGAATCCTGGAGCATCTGCATTCTTCTGCACTTTAATCTCTGGAAGATGAAATGGAACTCAGCCATCTTGTGTAGTTCCTGCCTATATAAAGTGGGCATGTCACCTTCATTGATAACTACCAGAAGTGACACCCAGGCCATTTCTTAGTATTTCTAGGGCATAAGTTGATTCTCGTCTGTATTTTAAGCCTCTAACAATAGTATTTTTTCATTTCTTTTTTCCTTTACACTTTCCTGAAACTGTAAGATGTGACTCCCTGACCAGCAGCAAATGTTGGTGACATCTAGCAGGTGGGATATATGGGATTTAAACATAATTAGGCCAGTCAGGTTATTTATAATTAACATGGAATATATTTAAATATATTCTTGGAATAAAGTATACCACTATGAAACAGTGATAGTTGCAATTACCCCGGTAGTGAAAATGAAAAAGTGAGTAATTTTAAAAGGGACATCCTCATACAGATGAAAAGTTTTAAAAATAAGTAATTTCTCACCTACACTAAAATAATTTTCATAATATTGGAGAATTTTGCCTCTATAAAAATTTTAAGTCTTTATTTGAAGCATATTTCATCACTCTTAATTTTAATAATCAATTTTAATATGGCACATACAATTTCTGGTAGTGTTCAGCATAGAAATAGGCACTGGATAATTTTTAGTTGTTTTTTTTTCTTATAATTTAGAGGCTCATATATTCTAGAAGCAGTTTTCCAAAGGAATCTGACATTTAAAAGTGGTAGCCAACAGATTGAAGAGATGCTGGATTGTGTGGTCATTTAGTCACTAAATTTTTTCATAGCCCAACTTTACTGTGATCACAACTCTTAGGAGCCAATAGCAATAATAATTTTTTCATAGCTCAGAAAGTTACAACTGTCATATACTCTTGTGCTTGCTGGATATGAGAGAAATCAATAGGCATCTAATATGCTTTTAAAATTTGATTCTCAGACCAATACTACAATATTTAAGAATCTTATGAAGCAGGAGAGTTTTGTTTTTAAATGTGAATTTCTGGGCTGTAATATGAAGAGTTAAGAAATTTTTCCACTTGAATAGATGGATGAGAATTGTGCCAAATCTCAGTAAAAAGCTGAAGGCAAATAAAAAAGGAGGATGGCATAGGAAAAGAGAACCTGTGATATGGGGAAGGAAATGAACCGGAGGGACAAACTCTTACTTTCGCTTTATAGCATAAGTATCTGTAACCACAGAATAGATGAGGTTAGGAAAAGATGGTCTTTAGTTTTATAGGTATTGGTTTACTGTGATATTGAATATATTAGCATATTAAAAGCACATTAAGGACAAATAACACTTGACTAGCAGCTGAAAGGTTTAGTTAATAAACAAAATAAAGAATTCATTATAGTGTTTTATTTATAGTAATTCAGAGTTTATAATTTGCTAGAGAATTAGCCCTTATTCTCTACATTAGAAAAGTAAATATGCTAACTGTATATCTCCAGAAGGGAAGATCAATGGGTCATGGCCCTGCACTGGAGCTGTATAACCTCGGTTGTGCTTGCATATGCACCACTATTGTCCTTACCTGTCATCATAGGCTGGCATACTGGAGTCTGCCAAGATTGGTTAATTATTCAACTGTCTGTGCGTCCACTCATCCATCCATCCATTCATCTTACATTTTCCACATTGCTATTCAACATTTGTCTTAAAATTAGAGCAAGCACACTCATCGCACACTTATACCATGTGCATCTGCAGAACCACACAGTTTAAACCCCAATAGGAATCTTTGGATTCCCTGTGGCTGATTTATCCTGCTGAAGTTACTTGGGAAAGCCTAGGAGCATGTGAATTTCCATTACTTTATCAGTGTACCTTGTTAATGATATAGCTTAATTTACATACCAGTAGTACCTTTGCACCACAGGTAAGAAATTGAAATGTTCAAGGTCAATTAACTGCGAATGTTTCAAGTTGGCTAGTGCGGCTGTAACTGTGAGCGATGCTGGGAAGAGGGAGCGGCCAGTGAGGGGCTCTTCTTTCTCCTGATGAGAATTGATGATCCAATTTTAACCCACTAGGATAACGCTGATTCTTTTTTTCCTTGCTGTGCTTCTTTCTTGTTTGCTTTTTAAATACTGGTCTATTAAGGTGTGTGGCAGTGCCAGAGAAACACTATTAACTTTCAGATTAAAAAAAAAAAAAGCAAATCCTCATTACTGATTTTAGATCATTAAAATCAACTAGAAAGAGCAAGAAGCAAAATAATCAGTATTTTCTCAGAGGTATAAGCTGATGTAGATAAAATTTCTAAATGTAGAACTTCCAAGTTAAGATGGTAGCTGCCTGGGGGCACTTTCGTAATATGATAAAAATTCAGAGATACATGCAGTTGTGGTAATAAGAGGTAAGGATCTTGGCTAGCACTGAACTCCAAGGTTTTGATGGGCTGCAGGGTGTCACAGTGATATTAGACAAAATAAATAAATAAATAAAAGGAGGGAAATAGTTACCCATTACTACCACCACCCTGTGCCTATACTTCAAAGCCATAGCCCATTATTAACCAGAGGGAGGGAACTTGACCTTACTGCCTGGAGCCTAAGTCCCAAGAATTTCTGATTCCTCTTAGCATTGTCTGTTCTACACCTATTGGAACCACCAATTCCCACTTACACATCATGACGATGAGAGCCACTCTCGTGTCCTTGTTAAGAGCACTGTGTCTTTTGACTGCTCTGTGGGCAAGGACAGGATGTTCAGACTCTGTGTATCTGATTCATCTTCTGTTAAGTAGGTTGCTTTAAGAATTAAATAACAGTGCTTCACAGAGAGGGCCTGACACAAAGTACTCACTTGCTTAATAAATACCAAGTCACCCCGTAGTAGCATAAGTGGGGGAGGATGGATGTCGTTCCATTGCATCCTGAGAAATGAAGTGTGGAGGAAGTGCTGGCTCAGATTTAAAAGTGACGCTGTGTGAGCAGTTCCCACTGAGGTTCAAGAACTCAACCAAGCTGTCTGTGGCAGGGTGCTATTTAAGGTGTGCTTCACATCATCCAAACACAATTTCCACTTAGAAAACAGGTTGCAAGAAATAAGTGGCCCTCGTGGGCAGCTGACAGCAGTGCTAAACAAAGGACACTGACACCCATAATTCACCCAGAGCCCGTGTCTGCCTGAGAAGCTCTAATGCTTTATTCTACTCTACCCTAAATGAGGTAGATCGTATTAGTGACCAAGAAAACTGCTCCGTGTCACAGGTTCCTCAAGGGCAAATATAGAGAAAATTAAAAGTAAAACCATGCTAATAAAAAAAAGCAGTATATATTAAACATTCTGTACCTAAAAAAGGAGAGTATTGTATTTGTGATACATGGAGTGCAAGAATCTTTTGAACAATGATTCACTTTAAAGAAAAAAACCTGAAAAACAAATCTACTTCTAAAAACAGTGTTGTAAGTAATATTGGGGAATTATATGGTAATGTAAGCAGAAGTTAGTGGGATGTCGTCAGTACTGGACATAACATAACTTTAAAAAAAATACTGCTTGACCCAGGTTTGAAACCTTGGCTGAAGGCTGGTCGGTTCTGTTTCTTTCTTTTTTTTTTTTGGTACCTGAGATTGAACTCATAACCTCATGCCTGCCAAACAGGCACTTAGGCCTCTGAGCTAAATCCCTGGCCCTATTTTTTGAGACAGGGTCTCACTATGTAGTTCAGGCCAGCCTTGAGCTCACTTTGTAGCCCAGGCTGGTCTCAAACTCACAGCAACTCTTCTGCCTCAACCTCCTGAGTGCTAGGATTAAAGGCGTGTGCCACCACGCCTGGCTACGGTTCCCTTTCTTGAGTGATAGATCATATCAACATCCCAACTGGGGTCACTGTGCATCAGCCCTGTCACACCAGAGCCAGCTACCAGACAACTAGAAACAGCACCTCTGTCCCAGAACCTCCTAGAGAAATTATTCATATTAGCCAATCCACAGGGAGCCCAAAAGATCTAGCTAACCTTACCTACTTGCCATATTTAAGCGATCTCTTATAGCTTCAGCTTGTTGTCATCTTGTCCCCTGGTTCAACACTGTGTGGCCTTGCTTTGCAGTCTTCTCTTGCTCTGAGTTATAACTAACAAAGAGTTCTGCCTTTCATCTGTCATTGTGCCATTGTGTTGGGTTCCACCACTAAAAGAATCTTAAATCTTAAAAATACTTGCTAATACAGGTGTAGCCCTTTAGACCTCTCAATGGGTTGCACCCTCATGGTAACAGCAAGAGCTTATTGGGCATCTCTTTGAACTAAGGCCAAATTCAAGGTTTCATAAAATAGGTCATGGATGTCAGGAATAATGTTCAAATAAAAAGTATATGTAAATTCATGGTAATTTTCATTTAAAATTTCAGACCTTATTACAGCCTCAAAGTGGGTGGCAAGAGAAGGGGGGAAAGAAAACGTATATGCAATATTCTCATTTGAGAGGTTATATAATACATGTTGAATTTTAATAGATAATTGAGTAGCAGATAAATGGCTTCTGGAAAGTATAAACCCTTATTTCATGACATTTGCAATGATTCTGTATTACTTACATGACCGGCAATGTCAATAGTAAAATAAATGAATTTCCCAAATTATAGTAAGCTAGGAAAAGGAAACATTTGAACAAGACAGGAGCTTCAGCTATGTTATTCTGTGTCAGGTAAAATAAAACACAGATTCTACTCTCGTTATACTTCTTGAGTATTTATCAAACTCCCATTTTTCTTTTCTGAGTGTTCAATCTTTGGTTTTCCAGCAACTGGCTCTGTTATGCTTCCTGGCTCTCCTTCCATCCTCTCAGCCCGACCCTACTCCTCAGGTGGGATGGAGTCAACAGTGCATTGGTGAACTGGCTGGGATGGGAGCAGGTGCTTATTAGTAGAGTTGGCCAATTTCCTTTAGTACTCCCACCATGGCCAGTTACAAAGATGGTATACTAACTGGCTTGAAAATTTGAAAATTTAGCAGCCATCTCTTCTACATTATTGTAAGCCAAGTCCAACCTACCACTGTATGGAGCTCTCTATTTTTAATTCTGTTATTCCCTGCACACACCTCACCATTAATGTTATCCGTGTTGAGTTTCAAATATACTTTTTGATGTCAGGCCCTCTTTGCGGGCAGGATCATTCCTTGACCATCTTCGTTTGCCGAGGTTTAACAATGCACTGTGCTTCATTCTCTGAGAAATCTGAAGACAACTTGAAGTAGTTTTATAGATACATTGGATCTGGATGATATGCTTTTATATCCATCTTGGGCAAAGGAATTGAAGGCTGAACTATAACTCAGTCCTACATGTGAGCAGAAAACTTGCTATCTCCAACCACTTACTGTAAATTATTCTATATATATATTTTTTTCTATAATTATGAGAAGTTTCATATCTTGGAAACTTCATATTCTAGAAACCTTAAATTCCATAGAGGAATGCAGTCTTACTAGATTTCTATTCCACTAATGGATTTTTAATTAATTCTTCTTTCCCAATTTTCTTCTTCTGTTTTCACACAAGGAGCTGGCGGCTGGTCCCCACTAGTGTCGAATAAATACCAGTGGTTGCAGATTGACCTTGGAGAGAGAATGGAGATTACCTCTGTCGCAACCCAAGGGGGCTATGGGAGCTCCAACTGGGTGACCAGCTACCTCCTGATGTTCAGCGACAGTGGCAGGAACTGGAAACAGTATCGACAAGAAGACAGCATCTGGGTATGTTTCTTTAACAAAAGGAATAATCTCTTAGGAAAAAAAGTGATGTGTAGTCCTCACTGCAGCTTGTTTACCAATCTCTTATGCTGAGGTACAGAATCTTTGAAAATACTTTGAAAACAAGTTCTAACACAAAATGTGAAAAATGTTAATTTTTCAATATAGCTCATGGTAAATTCGTTAAAATATTACAGGCAAATGTACTTTGGAGTCCTCAGAAGTAAAAAATAGTCCATTAAATAGTGCAGAAACTTAAGAAAGAAACATGATTTGTATTTAAAATTGTCAAGTTTGGGGGATAGCATGGCGGTTTTGTATTAACTTTATTTAAAATTAGTCAAAGGAATTTATTTCTTCTGATGGCTATGAGATTTCTGAAACTGTTGATTATGGAGATATATGGAGTTATACTTGGGGCATGTATATATATGGATGTGATTTATATATAAGCCCTTTTTTAGTTTCTTTAAAGTGTGTAAAATGCTGTGTGTTGTGAAGGGGTGCAGCCATTATAAGAGAGACTGAGAAAGAGGAAGATTATAATAAAGTGTGTAGAGAGGGGTGTTGTAGTTGACTGACAGCATATCAACATCTGATGAAAAGAGAAAGCTAAAGGAACTTGCTTGATGGCAAAGAGATCAAGGAATTCTTTGTTAGTGTAGAAAGGTATTTGTTTGGCTCTTCTCTGGGCAGGACAATATCATACTGCAATCAAAAGAATATAGCTATGTGTTTCCCCAGCTAAGCTTCTGGAATGAGAAAAAAATGAGTTACTTAATGAAGCATCATCCTTAGCACACGGGTCATTTGAAAATCTGTTGGGGGACATGATGATAATCTTCTTTGACCTATCAATTGACTCTTTAAAAAAAAACTTCCTGGAACTATGTTATACATTATAAGTTCATTGAAGGAATGAACTGTGGTTTACTCACCTGTGTGTCTCTAAAACCCTCAGTGGCCATTCAGTATATGTTAATTGACATACATTGAATTGAGAAGAAATAGCCCTCCTCTATCTCCAGAGAAAACACTGGGCTGGAAGAAGTAGAGTCTCAGTATTTTTTAAAAAAGCTGTTTTAAAATCAAAAGCAAGTTGAAGGCATGTGTAAGAGTGAGAAAAAAAAAATCACCACAACTGGGTATTATAGTTGAGTGAATTCCATGAAAGCCATTCAAACTAGGCATGAAATAAACAGTAATTATGAACCAATAACAATGAAAGCTTAATGAGGTATTTCTTTTAACTAGGTGTTTGGATTATATTTTAGTCTTTTTCTAAATTAAGCATTGGATTTTAAACTAGATAAGTAGTGGCTAATGTCTCCTAGCATTTAGTGATGTTAATTAAAATGTATGTGTTTGATATGTTTTTAAAAGTGGTTTATCAACCATGAAAATTATTGTGTTTTTGTTCTTCAGGCTTGAGAAAAGTCAAATGTAGGCATTGTCTTTTCCCATTTTTTGGTCTATTTCTATTAAAGGTGAAATGTGCAGGGTGTTACAGTGGCATAAGTGCTACTCTTACTGATCCAAACCAGTAACACTAAGAACATGTTATTTATCACAATACTGCTAAGGAAATATTTTTTAGACTATACTGTAATTTATTTGTTTAGTCACTGTCATCCCTTCTTGAGGATATACTCCCTATGAATAAAGACTACTTTTCAACGTCTCATTTCAGCATTTCCAAAGCATAATAGAACCTTGCATGTTGCACAAAATTACGAAGTGTTTATGGAATGAATGAATGAAAAAATGAATGAATGAATAATGAATGAATGAAATGTACTTTCTCATAAGATACTCTTTTCAAACCGGGTGTGGTGGTGCACGCCTTTAATCCCAGCACTTGGGAGGCTGAGGTAGGAGGAGTGTTGTGAGTTCAAGGCTGGCTTGGGCTACAACTCGAGTACAAGACCAGCCTTAGCTACATAGTGTGACCTTGCCTCATAAAACTAGGCCTGGGAGTTTGGCTCAGTGGCTTAAGCACCTGTCTGGCAAGTGTGAGGTTGTGAGTTCAATACCTGGTGCCACACACACACACACACACAAAAGGCTATTCTTTTCATAACTAAAAGCTACTCTCTTCTGATTTCATTACCTCTTCCTTTGAAAAACAGTATGTGTTTGGTATTGGTTTAATAGACTTAGATTTAGAATGTCACATTTCTTTCTCCCTTATACATTTTAAACTTTTTTATGGGAGAAGTTTTCTCTTTTTATTTTATCGTAGCACTTTTTTGGTATCCAATATCCATTGTGGCATAGGACTTTTGCTGAGTGAATTAGTGAAAGAACCAATAAAATGAATCAATAGCTTTAGATATATTGATCTACTAATCTGTGCCAAGCTTTGGACAAATTTCTGGGAGATATGGAGTTTGTTTTGATGCTATTGAAGAGATACAGCACACCAGAATGCAACAGAGGATGACTTTTTTTTCTTTTGGTACCAGGAATCAAACTCATAACCTGGTATTTGCCAGACAGTTGCTGTGCCACTGAGACATATCCCTGGCCCCAGAGAATGATTCTGAGGGGCTTTCAAGTATTAGGTACAGAGTCCTGAAGACTTAGAAAAAGAAAAAAATCTGGAGGTCATTGTGGACTGAGTTTCTCTAAGAAGAAGAGCCTATAAAAGTCTCAAAGAAAGCCTTAAAATTTAGATTGTGGAATAAATAAGAAAATTATTTCATGAAGTTGGAAAATAAGATCATGGACCTAGGTGATATTCAGAGACGTGATTTCCTGTGTAACAATCAGTGAGACTCCTGGTCAGATGGGACAGTCAGATTTGAGAAGGACTGGAAGATAATTTTGCATGTGGGAAAAAAAATTCATTGTTCATAACTTTGAATGTCAACATCAAAATTAACACAGTGCAGCAGGTACCATGACCATACATAGCATAGGTAATGCTATGGTACAAGTAAAACAGCCTCAAATCTTTAAATCAATTTCTCTGTCTCTCTCTATAGATATTTTTAAATATATATTTGTATATAACTATTTTAATCATATATCTTGTTATACATTTATTGATGTACAATAACGCATCACTGTATTTGTACTTGTATGTGTAGATTTGTATATTCATAAATATCTCTTGTTAGTCTCAGG
This sequence comes from Dasyprocta punctata, assembly GCA_004363535.1. Lineage (NCBI taxonomy): Eukaryota > Metazoa > Chordata > Mammalia > Rodentia > Dasyproctidae > Dasyprocta > Dasyprocta punctata. The sequence goes on along the minus strand of RJWM01002957.1, from coordinate 109,068 downwards.
TCAACTGCAAAGTTCTAGTTTATTCCATAGTCTTTATGGTCACCTCAGAACGAAGCTCCTGCTCCATGAATCTACTGTTGTCAAGGCAGGAGAAATGAAAGATGGCAAATTATACCCTGGATCTTGACTTTTCCACCTGGAAGAACATAAATCACTTCAATATGCACATTTTTAGACAAAGAGTCATCTTGAATTCTGTGGGTGTCTGAGCTATTGGGGTCTGTGCCTAGATCCCCAATCTCCCAAAGGAGTGCGCGGTGAAGGCCCAAATAACTGAGACAAGCGGTATGACCTGTAGGGCTCCAGGAGGACCCAAATCCACTGCAGAGTTCTAACTCCGGTGGCCAAACCGATACTGCCTCTGGGCGGCCCGCATTTATTCAAAACGAGGAAGGGGTTGAAGTGGAAAGCGGAGGAAATCTGAGCAGGAACTTGGGAGGGATTCAAGGACCCCTCCAAGCAACAGATGATGCGAATTAGGGAAGTCTCCAGGCGTCCTCAGCTGTGGCCCATCGTGCACCCCGAGGCGACTCCTCACTCTCAGTCCAGCCATGCCCGGGCCACGCCACAACGCTGCATATGTATTCGGCTTCAGCAACTCCAGCAGAATTCTTGAATTGATGGATATAGTGAGGAATTTAAGACTTCATCACATTTTACAAATGTGTGTTTCCTAACTTTTTTTTTTTTTTTGGTTCATTTTTATTCTTTGCTCAGTTTTGGCAGGTATTATGGGATGTATATAAATCATACGAAACTTGCTGATTTCCTTTAAGAGCATCATGATCTACTTCAGATCATATAAATAAATCTATGATAGAGTTAGGACACATAAGCACTATGCTTGTATTGCTAGTGAAAGAAAAGACAATTGTTATGGGTTTGGAAAGGAGCACAGTGAGAAGAGTCGACATCTGTGGAGGTGCTTCAGTGGGGAGCCCTCATTCTCCCTTCATTTGATTCTTGTCAGATACCAGAGAGAACAATGGCTTTTGCACACCTGAAAGAATTAATAAAATGCTCTGTGATTCGTTACAAAAAAACTTTAAGAAAAAAGACAGAACATTTTAATTATTATCTATAGATTTCATAAACTAGACAGGTACATGCTTTTATTTAAAAACTCATTAAAACAGTTCTCCAGAATAAAATTTAAAGTCTACTATTCATAAAATGTAATTTATACCAAGTACTCTGCTGGATGTGAATGAATATTTTATGAAAATTTAGAAGATGCAAGTCACTAAAATTACTCCTCTTAAATTGAAGACAAAATAAAATCTTGCAACAACTATGAAGATTCTTTTCAACCAGTTTATTGCAGATGATTGAAAAAGTAAATGTGAGGTATAATTTTCAGTCATTTAAGAACAATTGCTAAAATATCATGAAATGACCATCCTAGAAATTATTTTAGATAGATTGACATATGCAAGAACTTTACAGCCAAATTCTCTAAATTCTGTCCGATAAGTACTCAAGATTCTTTTATCCTATAGAATTGCTTTGCACAGTGTGGAGTTGTGGTTCCAATTTGATAAATTCTTTAGGTAAATATGTTTGTGATATGTTAAGAGTAGCTGCCTTTTTAAACCAACTTCAGTTGTATCTGATTTTTCAAACAAAAACTTTTATTGTACTTCTACATGTAGGGTTTTATCATTTTGGTTTTTTAACTGGAAATGTCTAATGCTTTGGTTCTAGGTTTGGCTGGGGAAAGTTATGAATACCTTGTGACATAGTGTATGTAGATTGAAGTCAATTAGATTGAAGTACTACCTGTTGCAAAATATTCAAGTCATTGTTACTACCTGGAATGATTGAGTTATCAATTCCATAAACCAGATGGGATGGAGACAGTACCTGCAAAGCTTTTAGCATGTGTTTGTTTCAAGTGAAATAAACAAGTGCCTTGGGGAGTTTAATAGAAACTCTGGGGAAGTAGAACTGTAAGTGGGATTTGCAGTAAGCCAGGTGGATTCCTCTTTCTTGCAAGTGGCATTTTTCCCCCTAGAGCTTTCCCTATGTTAAGCCTTTATTCTAGTGACCTAAGCCTACAAAAATCATCAGCACTGATATAAAGCACACCAGTACTAACGCTCGGTATGTCAACACGTCAAACTGTCAAGCTTAATGCATTGCAATACTTGCCTCAGTTCTTGGCAAATGCCTAGGGCGTGCCTTAAGCTGCTGCTGCTTTTCAAGACACTAATCCCAAACAGATATTTTTAATTAAAGTCTACATTATTAGTCTGTATCTTCAGGATGTTTCTTGTTTATATTCCTATTGAGTTCTCCACCTTTTGAAAACGATTAACCTAGTAGTGCATGGTGGCAAGCTGATTGCATTTTTAAAAAAGCATGGTATGAACACTTAAAATTTATCTTCTTAAAAATTTTAAGTGTACAATATGCTATTGTTAATGACAGGAACACTGTTGTTCAGCTGCTTTCTAGGACTTATCATCTCATGTAAGTGGAATATTACACCTGTTGAATGGTGACTGTAGTTTACCCTTCTCCCACTTCTTGACAACTATCATTCTATTCTCTGTTTCTTTGTGCTTGACTGTTTTAAATTCCTCATCTAAGTGGAATTAAGTAGGTTTTATCCTTCTGCGGCAGCCCTATTTCACTTAATATAATCTCCTCAAGGTTCCTCCATGTCATCTAGATTAGCATAAATGCTTTCATTTATATATTTAAAAAAGGCTGAATAACATTCCATTGTATGTATGTAACATATTTTCTTTACCCATTCATCTGCCCATGGGTCTTTACATTGTTTCTACATCTTGACTGTTTAGAATATTACTGCAGTGAACACAAGAATGCCAGTATCTGAGATCCTGATATCAATTCTTTTGGATAAAAAAACATTCAGGTATAGGATTGCTTGATCACATAGTATTTTCATATTTTTTTTTGCAGAATTTCCACACTGTGTACTATTTTCCATACTTCCTGCACCATTTTGAATTGACACTATTTAAAAATCGTAACAGTGTACAAGGAGTCAAACTTCTCTGTATCCTCACCAACACACTGCCCCTCTCCTTTTTTAGTAATTGGCATCCTGACAGGTGTGAGTTGATATCTTGTTATGGTTTTGATTTGTATTTCTCTAATGATTAGTAATGTTGGGTATTTTTTTGCTATTGAGTTGAAGGAGCTTTTGGTTTGTATTTATTATATTCTCCCTATATATTTAATTTCTACACAATAACATGAACTATTCAAGAAGGAAATATTTCAAAAGTTTCATTTACAATAGGTGAGAAAAAAGCTTTAAAAATAAATAACCAAAGTTGTAAAACCTACAAAACATTGCTGAAAGAATATTGCTTAATGAAGTCACAGAGACTTCCATGTTCGTAGATTAGAATATCCAGTATTCCTGGAATGAACATACTACTCAAAGCAATCTACAGATACAGTGTAAGCCCTATAAGCATCCCACATTCTTTATAAAAAAGAAATAGAAAAAATCCTAAAATTCATATGGAACCACAAATGATCCTGGTTAACCAAAACTATCTTGATTTCACACTGTGATTTCAAAACATATTATCAAGCCCCAGTAATTAAAACAGTGCAGTTTTGGCATAAAGTCAGACATATAAGCCAATGGAACAGTATAGAGAGCCTAAAAGTAAACTCAGATACTTAGAGTCGACTGGTCTTCCACAAGAGTGTCAATAATACATAGTAGGGAAAGTGTTCAACAAACAGTTCAATGAATATCCACGTATTAATAATGAAATAAAATATCAATTTAAAGTAGATTAATAACTTACACATGGAGACCCAAAACTCTAAAATTGTTAGAAGACAATATAGTGGGAAACTTCATGACATTGGTCTTATTAATTAGTTTTATTTTTTAGTTTGGCTATTGTATTAAAAATAAATAGTGGGACAATATCAAAGTAAAATCTTCTGCACAGCAAAGCAAACAATGAAAATAATGAAAAGGCATCCTACAGAATGGTCGAACATTTCTGGACAGTTAGATCTTAATATCCAAAGTCATTTGGGTTTCAGTATGACATCAATCATAGAACAGAGCAGTTAGCGTGCTGCACACTTTCTCTATGAGTGGTCTGTGCCTCTTCAGTAGCGTGTTGTATCAGTTCCTCTTCATGAATTTCTATGGAACAATATATATTGGAATTCTATATCAATATATAATATGCAAAAATACATGTGAACTTCTGTGAGGTGTCAGTAAATATATACAGCAATGTATGCTAAGTTGTGACATTGCTTCACACTCTTCATATTTATCTATCTGTAAGCAAGAAAATAAGACTCACAGAAAGAGAGTGATTAGAGCTGGCAGGACACTCGATGTGGTGCCTCCCCAGGTGTGCACTCCCATCAAGATCATTTTCAGTCATCGGCCACAGAATAACACGTTAGGACTTGTGTCTCCAATTTGACCATGTGGCAGCTCAGTGACAACAGTGTTGTCCCTTTTTCTACATTCCGTCTTATCTTTGCTGTGATATGTTGCCTCAGATGTCTGCTTCTGGCTTTTTTCTTTCTCTATTCCCAGGAGGCTACAGTTGGCATTTTCCTTTCTTAGAAGTGGCTCTGTCCTTTTGAAGTGCATCTTTATTGTTTTATTTGGCCTAGGCAAATCTAACGCCTGAGGGATGCTTTTCTAATTTTCCACTCTGTATTTTCAAACATATCACACATAATTCAATTAAAGTTTACAAAAATATATAGAACTATTAGGCAGAAGTTAAGACTTGGAACAAAATTATTATAGTCCTAAAAGATCTAAGAGATTCATCTAATAAATTACTTTTTAAAAAGGTAATTCAATAAATGTGTCTAACAATAAAATTAATTTTTAAAATCCATAATTTGACAAATAAACATAAGTAGCCAGGTTGAAATATAAAAGGAATAAACACTCCATTTCTAATTTAATGGACAAATCAATATGTTGAATGAAAAGCCCAATACAAAAATGCAAGATATAAAAAATGTAGAATGTTTCTAAAAGACATAAAAAGAAAACTTGATTAAATGGAAAGCCACAGCTGTTTTTGGATAGACGATTTTATTTATAAAACAGCTCATTTTACCTAAAATAAGCCAAAAATTTAGATCATTTTAAATTTTATAGAGAAAAAAATATATGAGGAAATATATAAACTAATTAGCAAAAAAAATAAAGGAGAATCTACATGTTAGGAAAATGTTATATGTATATCCTAATTAAGACACATTGATGTTAGTACATTAAAACATAATGGAAGAATAAGTAGAACATTCATTACTACCTCTAAATATCCTTATAGATTTGGCTACAACAAGTATGACATCGAAAATATATTAGGAAAAGTGAGTAAGTCAATATGGACCTTAGTAAAATATAGCCCTTTAGGAAATAAATGATCTTTTATGACAAAATAGATTCCAGATTAATTAAATATTTAAAATAATTCAGCTGCAGAAAAAATTAGAAGAACATATAAAACAGTGTAAAGTTGAACATAAAATATTAGAATGGGCCTCATTTTGTAACCAAGAGAACTAAACTAGTCACTACAGATGAAAAAGAAAAATTAGATAATCAGAAATTTGTATTAAATAAATTGCACACAAGACATTGAAAGAGAGACTATACATTGGGAAATCTGGTTGGTTTATATTGTAGCAGTGCCACTTTGATTTATATGAACTAGTGATCTTGGGTTAAGATTAACATTCCTTCTGATTTTGATTGAATAGATTTCATTCAGCTCCGAGTTTACTTAGTTTGAAAGAATAGCAAAAGGCAACAACACAGCACGCAGAGTGACAGCGTAAGGGATACCTAGCCTTGCTGAGTTGCTTCTAAGTATCCCAGAGAATTCAGTTGGGATAAACATGTTCACAACAGACAAGCCTGGGTGGTATGCCCACCACACGTGAGAAAAGCTGTTAGTTCCAGAGCTCTTGGTCTCTTACATCTTAGTGGTCACATAACTCATCAAGTACACTTGCAAACTTCGTTCTCCAAAGAAGCTGCATCTCATGAACACTAGGTTATTCACACATCTGGCTCATGTTTCTGGTTTCTAAACTCTACCATGTTTTCTAATTTTGATGCCCAGAGAGGGTATTTGGAGGTGGGAGTTCAGGTATTGAGATTTAAAAAAATATTCCTGTGTGATTCCAGTTTGCAGTAGAGTCGGGAAAACTGTGGGTTGACCAATAAATTTGACAACCAGATAGAGATTCTTAGTTCAGTGCAAAATGTACCAGCAGGAGGTCGATTCATTGTAGATCCACTATGCTTCTGTACTTTCCCTAAGTTAATGTTGCAAGAAGGATTTGGCTAAAGATCAAAACTAGGAAGAAAAGCTGTAGACCAAAAGTTAACTCAACCCTTCCAATGGTGAAGACTCAATTTCTTAAATATCTAAAGCTGTGCTATTTTATATGATGGTCACTAGCCCCATAGGGTTATTTAAATTTAAAATTTAATTGAGGAAAATTACATACAATTAAAAATAAATCTGAAGATGTAGCTCAGTGGTAGAACATATGCTTACTATGTAGGAGGCACTAAGTTTAATCTCCAGCACCAAAAATAAAATAATAAAAAATAAAGTAAAGTAAAATAAAATAAAATTCCTCAGTTCATACTAGTTGTATTGAAAGTGCACAGTATGCATGTTAGACCAGTGGGTACCATTTAGTGTAATTATTGAGCATTTCCATCATTACAGAAAGTTCTATTATGTATCACAGGTACAGCACTATCTAAAAATTAATGACAAAAACAAAGCTTTAACTTTTTTTTTATAGAGGAAAAATATAAATATGTGGTTTACTGAAAAGAAACATGGCCTCAGTATGTGAAATTATCTTCATGCTTATTCAAAGTTGAGATGACACTGCTTGAAAATTGGAATGCACGAGGCTGATTTGAAACTATAGTATTATTTAAAATGTCACTTTTGTGCCGCAAAAAAAAAAAAAAAAAAATGTCACTTTTCAAATTGTGCCACACGACAAAACAATATATTAGTTTTAAAAGTTTTATATATGTTTAATGACTTTTCCTTGAATTTTTTTAAACTACTGGATCACAATCATAGTATTATACAAACTAGTATTATATATGCAACTGATTAAACCAAGAGTGAGTAAAATAATATTGATCCAACCTGTAAGCAGTAGGTCACATGTGTTAATTTATAGCACATCCTCACAATGGAATAATATGCAGCTATCAGAAACAGAAGGTATGAGAATGCATTGGTCAGTTCTGGAGAGAGTTCCAAAACCGATGCAAAATTTTGAAGTGAGCTGTCACTTGATACTAAAAAACGAAATTTGATTAAAGAGGAAGAGATGAGGGAGTGATGAGAGACATATAGAGATTTATATACTGAATGAAAAGGTAAATATTAGATTTTATGTAAGAGTTCAGGTGGGATAAAGCAAACTGGAGGTTAAAAAGGGTAACAGAAGAGAATGAATAGGATATCATAGAAGTATTGGCCATCTAAGGAAAATAAATTGTGTTATTCAGAGAAACAGAAACCATAAGACTGTGCATATATAAATGCAGGGAATTGGCAGTGCAATTATGAAGCCAGAGAAGCCTTGCAATGTGGCATCTGCGAACTGGAGAATCAGGACAGCCATAATTTAGACGGGATCCAAAGGCCCAGGAAGTGGGACTTCAGATGTCCAAAGTCGGAAGGTATATGTCAAAAAGGCAGAGAGAACTCGCCATTCTCCTGTTCTTTGGTTCCACCTTTAGTGAGTTGGATGATTCCTGTTTCACAACTGTCTCAGACTGGAATGTTCATCTCCTGAAAACGACCTTCAGATGTAGCATTTTACTGGTTTTCTGGTCATACCTTGGTCCAGAAAGTCAAATTGGCACATAAAATTCACCACTGCATGGATAACAGATGTCTCCGGTGTGTTATAATATCTCATAACATTTATTGATAGTAGAAAACATTTTGGAAGTTATCCATGTGAAGCACTATATATTATTTTTCAATATTTATATCAGTGATAAATGTAAACATAAACTTATTTATATAATGCCTAGCATATAGAATGTCATCTAACCTTTGACCGTGTTGTGAGACAGAGTAGGAAAAGTAGTTTAGTTTTGTTCCTAAACTGTCCTCTGAGTCAGTGCCCAATCAGAAAACCAGAAATTCCTGCAGGCATCCAGAACTGGGAGATAATTACAGGAAATTGGTTACAGGTGCTGGGAAAACTGGGCAGCCAAAGCAGGAGATTGTGAAGCAACAGCAAGAAGATTCTCCAACCCCTGGAGCTTGAGGGGTAATGAGAAAATGGCATTCCCAGAGCTCAGAGCCTGGCATCGTCCTGTTGGCACTAGGACCATGGGGAACACTGTCCAATACGGATGATGAGGACAGGGAGTGTCCATCAGGAGCTGGAGCCTTGCGGAAATTCAGCCCCAACTGGCAGGCTGCCTCCAGCAGAGAAGGAATGGGCAGAGTACCCTGGCTCCTCTCTTACTCTCACCTGCAGGTCTGGTTTACCCGGCAACTTGCTACCAAGGGAGCCTGAGGTATTCCATCCACACCATTCACCCTCCCATGCTTTAGATCAGACCAGGACAGGGCTGAGGCCTGATACTGAGTCAACAGGAAATGACCAGGTCAGCCCTTTGAAGGGATGTTACTGAACCAGTGCCTCGAAATTCATTTTCTTCTCACATGAGCAGAACCAGGTGCTTACTGAGAGATCTCTCACTCCCTTTGTTTTAAAATTGCATGTTTCCCCATCAACCTGTAAAGAAGGCAGGCCAATATTTTCATATTGAAGAAGTTGAGGTTTAAAATATGAAGTTCCCACCTATGAGCTGGGGTGTCGCCTCCATCATGTGAAGGGGTGTGGGCCAACCAGGGGCCCCCTGCCTTCCACTATGCGGAAGTTTGGGGAGACCCCTACCAGGTGCCCTCAGTCTGCCCCAGGTGCCACAGGACACTGCCCCTCACCCGTGTCCCTCCTTCAGAGGGAGCCGCCTAGGTGGCCTATGATAGTTCCTTCTTGACCTGAGGGAGCCCTATGATGTCGAAGGGTTCCCCTACCCCAGGCCCCCCACCCACCAAGGTCCAGGAGGTTGGTGGAAGGGGGTGGGACGGGGCCAAGAGAATGGAAGGGGGTGGGGCAGAAGGGGTGCAAAGAGGAGGGCAACACAGGGATTTCAGGAGGAAGCAGGAAAGAGCTGTCTTTCAGCTGTGGGTGTTGGGGATGGGAGGCAGAGAAAAACAGATCAAGAGGCCAAAGGAGAAAAAATAGAAGTCACAGGAAATTCTCAAAAGGTGACAGCCAGGGTGGCTGGCTGCATTGGGCAGCGCCTGTGAGGATGGAAACAGTTTGGTGGCAGCTGTCCTGGAAGTGGGCGGAATCCAAATTCTTGTTAGCTAGTGGCACATCTATAAAGTTTTACATTTAGCTCTCTTCGTTCCTGCTAATGTTCATGTTATGGGTTAAAAACTGGTGGTCAACTTAACACCATCTGAATTAAATCAGCATGGCACTGAGTGTAGATGGCCCACCTGAGGAAAGTTTCCAGCATAAAAGAGAGACGTGGAGAGGAGCAAGGCATTGTGGATTCTTCTAAGTGTGTCTGTTTCAAGCGGTTGGTTCTGCTGGAGGAGCTTGTCACTCTGGATTCCCCAATATGAATTTGGCCATTATCATTGGAGGAGTTCAGGACCTTGTTGCTGATGGTGGCTGCAGTTCACTTTGGGGGAGCTCTGCTCTTTACATTGAGCATTACTTCCTGGCTCCGGAGGGGAAAATGTATGCTGTTTCATCTCCAGAAGAAGCTTGTCATGCTGGGCTTCCTGACCTGTACTCAACTGTTCTCATTGTTGGAGGAGCTTGGGACCTCATTGCCACTGAGAATGGCTGTGGTACTTTTCAGGGGAGCTCTGGTCCTTATTTTGAGCATGACTTCTCGGCTCCACTATAGAACACTCAGCCTACTGGCATAGCTCATTCACCCCACTGGCATAGACTTTCTAGCTTCCACCATTGACCTTTGCCCTTCCCAGTGCAGATCTGTAAAACAGACTGGCCTGAGTCTTTATTGTGGGCTCTTAGATTTCCAGTTGGATTTGTGGGAGGCATTGTCATGGCTTCTGAGTCTTTAGCTGGACTCACGTAGGACATTGCTATGGGATCCAGGCCCTTGGCTGAGTATTCTGGGTCTTTAGTTTTGTGGTCAGATTTTCCTGCACTTTCTGGTGTTTAACTCTGGGTGACCATCATAAAACAGTATTATAAATTCTATGTCCTGTATGCAGTTGTTCTTCCTGTAATCCCTGACTACAGTAGTTTGTGAATAAGAAAAACTAGTAAGAGAAGTCTTTCAGTGTCCTATAATAATGGAATACATGAAGAAGATGGAATTATTTGTTTAGGGTTATTTTAATGCAAAATCTATGCTATTTATGCACAATAGATTGTGTTATTTTTATGCACAATCTATGCTCGGTAGAATGGTGCTATCTTTAATAAATTATGGATTTAGCCTTGGTTATTGTCTTGGTTACTTTTTTCTCATTGCTGAGACAAAACACCTGATGCCCAAAATTAGGTAAGGAAAGATTTATTTCTTACAGCTCTTGGGGGTTTCAGTTCATACTCAGTTAGTGCTAAGGCAGCGTGGTGTGGCAGGGGGAGCAGCCATTCTTGGCGGCTGCTGTAAACAGCAAAGTACGAACCACAAGAGAGGGAAGACATCTTTTCTTCCTGCCCTTACACTGTATGTTGGCTCCACCCCTGGGTGGGTGCAGCACTCATAGCATCAATCCCAGCACCAGACAACAAACCAGTCACAAATGCCAGACTCAGCCCTGTCCATGATTACATGAGGCTTAAGTGGGGGCCATCCAACCACATTAAAACACTTATTTATCAAAATATGCATTTAGACCAAAGCGTAGATTTGCTTTGTATGTGGGAGAAGTAGTGTGACTGTGCTCCTCACTGAGTACTTTGCAGATGAGTAGCAAGGCTTGCCTTGGTGCTAAGGGTCAGGTGGAAGAGTGTATGGGTGGATTAGTCCACCTTGGTTGTCACTTCTGGGACAGGGTTGTCATGCACACTTGTGCAAAGAGCAGCATGTAACTGGATATTATTGAAGTGTTTTGCTTTGTGGGCAAACTTGATGGCTCTGTCCAACTCTAAATGCAGTATATTTCATTGACACAAACTTAATAGTTGTTCCTGGACATTTGTCAAAGTTTCTTGTACTCCCATGCTCCCCTTCTGGGTCATTGTCTTTATTTTTCTAAGGCACATTTGCCAAATAAGCTTCAGCTCATCTCATCCCTTCTAATTTAAGGCCTTCTATTCACAATCTAGTCATTTGCTTGTTAACACCCACCCTACCCTGTAACTTTCCAAATAGTCACTAAATGATCTCTGGGGTCTTATTTACGAGTATTTCCAGTTACATCTGCAATAGTGTCATTTCCAGTATGTCTCTTGAGATTGTTTTGTATGGTTTGTATTACCTTAATCAACTGAATTTCAACTTCACCCATATATTTTCCAATCTGTTTCATTAGTTATATGTTGGCCTTTGTTCCAAACTAAACCCTTGGTATAAGTGAATGTCCAAATGACAGTGGCTAAAATGCATCCCATGTCTTTATTTAAATGCATATTCATTTCTTAATTAAGGCTGCTGGATTCCTAGGAGATATACACTCCCTGCTCATTGCAAATGTGCTTTGATAGACATGAATAATTCTATGTAGCATAAGGGAACACTTTAGTGATGTACTCACTTCACATCCAAAGTGCAGTAATCTAGTGACATGTCTGCTGCTTGACAAAATAGAGATCTGTGCATGCGCTAAAGTCAGGGCATCTGTCTGATATTTTGTATAAATATGTAAAAGAAACACTCTTAGTCATAAGAACAATGACTTGAACTATATGACTTTATCCGTACTCCCAATTGCCTTTATGAAACATACCCACAAGTCAGCATTGTCCAAGATTATCTCTTTATATTATCTGCATCTTACTTCTTTCAGAAGTGCTCACAAAAAATACCCCTCTGGGTGATTTAGAAGAGCCATGCTTGAGAACAGATTCAAGTGTTAGGGCATAGTCCAGAAGTGGCTAAGAATATGAAAGGAGGAAAACAGAGCAAAAATAGTAGGACATCATCAACAGTGCTGTGTCTATAAATCAAAGAGATGCAGTTGAAAGGAAATCATACGTGACTTGTACTCTGCAAATGAAATTTTCATGTGGCTTTGAACCCCCATCTTCCATTTTGTATTTCTTATTGTTATTATTAATCTCTCATACTGAAGGCTTGTCTCCCTTTTAGAGCCTTGAATATTTTAAGTACTTAATAATAGGATTCTTTTTCAATAAGAGAAAGAGAGAAGAGAAAAATTGCTGGAGCAATGAAAAGATATCCTAAGGGAGCAATAGCTTTATTACAATATGTCAGAGTCATCATGAGTTGGAGGCAGGGTGGGAAATATCAGTTTCGGGAGAAGAAAACTTGTATTTATTTTAGCAAGTTTGTGGAAAGTTGTGGAAAATTATCCCAAGAGCTGCAAAGCTATTATGGTAATAGCAGTTCCACCTCTTTATATCCTGAAATAATAAAAGGTAAAAAAATTCAATATGTTACTTTGGAAATAGATTTTCAATCCTTAGATGAGAACAAATAGATGAATTAATTAAGTTCACAGTGATATTTGTGCTCTCTTAAAAAATCTTCATATCAAAGATGACAGGTAAATACTGAAATGTCTCCAAATTGGACAGAAATTGGTCTGTTCAGCCTCCTTGTTCCTGTAAGATCACACTCTGGATATGTGCACATACAAACATTGAATTTCCTTATGAGTATTCTCACTTTCTTAGTTTGCATTTTAAATACTTTTGAGCTGTTGAATATTTAATCCATCTGAGATGAATGCAGTATGTGTTTGGTTATGACATAATTTTTCAAATGACATTTTCATCAAAAAGGAACTACGTGTTCTGTGAAAAAGGTATATAGTCATGAACTTTATTCCTTTTACCTCATTCTACTTTGATCATTGCATAGAGTATTGCGTTGGAGTCTTTTGTCACATGGAAAATGTGTGCAACTTGGTACATTCTACCACACTGTAGAGAGTGGTGTCTTTTGCCTTTGCTCCAGGAAAATTCCCTAAGAATCATCTTTCCCTCCCCTTCTTTCCTCCTCCTGTCCCCTCTGCCCTCCCCTCGACTCCCCTCCATTCTTCCCTCTTCCCGTCTTCTCTCCTCTCCTTAATGCCATTGAGCTCCTGGATCACAGCAGAGTAAACATGGCCAGATCGGATTATCTGGGGCCCAGGTAGCAAAAACCACCAGCACATGGTAAGGGATACTTCCTTTTCTTGTGGAGATAGTAAACCTACCTCTGCTGCCTGAGCCAAGGGTAACTTGCGAGTGGGAAGGTGAAGTCAAGGTCAGTTCAAAGTGCTAGAGCCACAGCATAGAAAAGGAGGAAGAGATGGAGGGCTGTGGCTGGCAGCTGAGGATGTCAATTCTGTGATTAGATTGCATGGAGTCAAATGCAGGCTCCGTGACAGAGAAGCTATGTGGTCCCGAGAAAATTACCTTTACTTCCTCTATAATGTAAGCAAAGTAATAATACATTCCAGAAAGGTTCTGTGTGAAAATTGAAAAAAAAAAAAAAAAAAAAGGAAGAGGAAGAGAAGGGAAAGGAGTGAGAGAAAGAGGGAAGAAAAGAATAAAGGAGGAGGAAAGTAGTAAAAAAGAAAGAGGGAGGGAGGAAGAGAGGAAGGAAGACAGTGAGAGAAAGAAAACATTTGCATAATTAAATGAAAAAAAAAATCTCCTTGGTGCGAAGCTGACAATAGATTTGAAGTAATCAGCAATTTGGCAAAATGCTGAGAGTAAATGCCTCCCTGACTGCAATGGGTTTTGAAAAGGAAACATGAGAAGGAGTGGAGGAGGGGAAATGGCTACTCCTACTCCTAGAGGTTTGGCTGTGCAGAGAAAGGAGCTGGAAGTGTGGGCATAGAAGAGGTTGCAAAGGGTGTCTGATGGGGCGAAAGGATCTAGATCACAGTTGGCTCTGAAGAGAGATACATCTTCTTATTAAAGATGAAGAAGAAAAAGAAAAAGTCAAGCCATAGTTGAACTTCAGACTAGAAAATATCCCTCATGTGCAAAAGGATCACATTACCTGGGAAGAAGTGAGACCAGTGTTTGCTCGTAGGACTCCTAACCTAGTACCATGAACCCAGTTAAGTTTTGAGGGGTGCAACGAAAGGACAGCTGTGCCCACAAAACTTGGTCTTCTCCAGCTGTGTGTAGCTACCTGTGTACAAGTGTGAAGGCACAGATGCTTAAATTGACCCAGGGTTTGAATCCAGAGGGATACACTAGCAGGAGGACACTAGGATAGGGACACATATGGGCTGGCAAGAGCATGGAGGAAGGCAGGGGTTAGTGCTGTGTAGAGAAGGCAGTGAAATGGGGGAAGGGGTTAAAGGGAGATTGGATTGGTCAAGATTCTCTAAAGAAATAAAACCAATAGGTTGCAAGTCCATGGGAGGGCAGTTGGTTGATTGATTTTTATTGGCTCATGCAATTCTGTAAGCTAGGCAAGTGCATAATCTGTAGGGTAGGTTCTGGACCCCATTCCAATCTAAAGACAGTTTGCTAGCAGAATCTCCTCCTTCTGAAGAAGTCAGTCTTTTTTTTTCTGTGAAGGCCTTTTTCTGATTCGATAAGGCCCACCCACATTATAAAGGGTACTTTTCTTTCCGTCTTGTTTGTTGGTTTAAATGCTAATCTCATTCATCTAAAAATATGCTCATGGAAGTAACTAGAATATTATTCGACTAAATGAGTATCGTGACTTTGCCAGGTTGATATATAAAATTAGCCAGTCATAAAGATGGAGATAACAAAGAAAGAGGAGAGTTAGTGGAGTGGAAAAACAGCTAAGACTGAGAGAAAGGGAAAAGTTGGAAAGATCTAACGGGCTGTGTTGGAAGAGTAGGATATAAGGATTTACCATGTCACAGGTGCTGCAAGCACAGGAAATGATTAAGGTTCAAGTGGTGGACAGGGAATTGATGAATAAGAGCAACATGAATGTCCTGCCAAGTGATTTATGGGTCATCCACACAGTGATGCTGAAGCTCAGAGTTGCTGAGAAGATTGCAGTGGGTGTGTGGAGGTGGCTATACTTTGAGGGAGGACCCCCAGCCTGGAGGAGCAGAACCTGCTGTAACCAGCATTCATGTAAAAGAAGTGATATGTTTTCTCTTTTGTTTTTTTCTTTTGTTGGCTTATTTTCATGGGGACAAAAGAGAAATTATAATTCATGGAAGATCTACTCTAATGCTTACTGACTCCATGGAAAGATAGCAGGTGGGAAAAATCAGCAAATTGCATTTTAGCTCTCAAAGAGCAAATTTGTATCTCAGAGTGAGATGGACTCACTATGCTTGTGGCACCACGCAAAGCTTTTATATGCATTATCTTGTTATTTCCATTTTATGAAAGACAAACTGAAGTTTTCAGGGCAATGTATGTCTCATGGTTATCAGCCAGGGACTGGCAGAGTCTGGATTAAAAAATCTAGGTTGTCCAAATTCAGAATTTAAACTTTCAAAGTTCATTTGGTGATGATATTGGGAGAGTCTTGTGATTAAGATTCAGTGGGTCCTTACATAGTATTTATTGTAGATTTTGGATCATGTATACTTTTTCAGTTTCTCACACTAGGGAGATAATATGGTATTTACACATGTGTATATGTAAGATAACTAAAACGAACATACTGCTGAATGTATTAGTTATTGAGAAAGAATGGTTAATACTCATATGATTAGATCAATTTTACATGTCTATATCTGTTAATGTAAACAAACATTTTGATGATAACGATACACAACATTGCAACCATTGTCAAGTTTCTATCATCCTGTTTTGTAAACCTATAATGTTTCTGTGGTCCATTTACTCTAGTCGTTTGTTTGTCCCTTTTGCTTTTTGTCTTTTCTTATGTGTCTTTTTTTTTCTCTTTAATAAAAAAAAATTCAATGAGCCCAATATGGTGCAGAAAAGTTGTTGGGAGGACAGGAACAGAGTAGTGAAAGAATAGCCAAGGGATGTAGAAGTATGGGTCCTGGAAAAAGACACATTGTCCGAGTGGAGGAGGGGAAGAGGTTGGTGTGGGGCCCCTGCTCTCACCGTCTGCTATGGATCCTCTCTGTACGAGGTGTCACTCAGTCCCACCCTCATCAGGCCCCTGCTCCCAAGAGAGGAACTGCAAATCATACACCTTCCTCCATCTCACCAGTCTAGATGTTAGTTTCCCAATTCTTTCCCTATACTTTCCTCTTTCATTAACAATTCCATTTGTAAGATATATTTTCTCATTGAAACTTTCTTTGGATTTTAGAGTTGGCATTGGTTTTACTTTCAGTCTTTTTCCCCTTCTGAGCTTAGCTGAACCAATTCCAAAACAGACCAATTTTGCCTTGCTATTGCTGTTCTACTTTGTATACAGCAGCCAGAGGTCCCACCCTAATTACTCAAAAACTGTTCTATCATTCACCTGGGATGCATCTATTAATCATGCCTTTCCTCCCCATGGAACTGCTGATTACCCAACCTGTGACACTGTCTTTTGAGTGGCTTCCTATTTTCTACTTCTGATTTAGTGGTAATGCGCATACATCACTTTTAATCACTACTGACTGATCTTTTAGCTGGTTGTGGCCAGGACAATGGTTCTCATCTTTTCCCTAAATTGTTTCACAGTTATATAATATTCTGGCTTGCTATTCTGTACTTGAGTTAATGGTATGTGAAGGATTTCTCTATGCTCAAGTTCAGACCTTAAAAGATCTGCTTAAATTATAGATATTGGTGTGCATTTTGATGACCTCAGGGTGTGAAGTCCTTGACTACAAGTCTATTTGTCTGCCTAGTTTAAAGACATTCACTCACATGCTTGATGTAGAAACTCAGAAGTGTATAATGAATGTTCTTTGTAGTTTTTTTTTGAGAAGTTTATTTTATCAAATGAAACGGGTCTACTGCAGCATCTCAAAACATCATGGGTCCATTACATTAGGGTGAATATTTTGTTCAAAGTGGCTCTATGCATTTTGGATTATATGACCCACAATGTAAGTTATTTTGAATGATGTAACACTAATATAAAAATCACTAACATAAAAAAAGGATCGAGGATGGTGACAGACACCTATGGTCATGTAGGATCGAGGATGATGACAGATACCTATGGCTGCCAAAGGAATCCTACTGTTTCTGATGCAGAATAAAGATTTGTATGTGTTGATAAACTGTAGACCTCACTATCACATAATCAGTCTCAGTATTTTTGATGAAAAGAACACTGGAAACTAAATTTCTATGCTTTCCTTCAAATGCCACCATTACTTGTGAATCAGTTGTTACACTTCACTGTGAAATGAAGAATGCATTTTGTGTTCTATAACTTTTTGTTTTCCCCATTTTTTTTAGTGCTCTCAATTATGTGAATAGACTCAGAAAAGTGTAACATTAGAATGACTAAGAAATAGCTTTGAATGTGAGGAGGGGAATTTTTTTTTCTTGAAAGCATGCATCAACCACTTACTTGTAAGTAGATTCTATTTCTTTGTAGCTGAAGAGCTGAGTTCTTACTATCAGCCTTGCTCAGAACGGAATGCTGTGTACTTGAACCACCCATAAATATTTGAAGATTGTGATGATGTCAGCAGTTACCAAGGATGGAGCCAGTGTGTTCTCAGGAAGTCAAATATAGAGGATGTTTCTTCCACACCACAAGCATCAATATGTGCACCTTATAAATGCTAAGAAAAAAATTATGACCCATCATGAACTTGGCTGCTGTTTTTTGAAGTTAAGTGTCTATCATCTTATTATTGACCATCCCTAGACTCTGTCTCTAATTCTTCTCACTGTGCTGTGTAACTTTCCTGAGGTTTTCTTTGTCCTTGGAAACTCTTTCTTCTATTTTTTAATTATCATTTACCTATAATTACTTTTTCAAAAAGGTGTCTTCAGGAAGTTATCAATGCTTTCACACTATTTTCCCCCAAGTGTATTTCATCAGATGGACTGAATTTTAAAGCCTAACAATTCAAGTTTGTATTTGTGTTTGTCTATTTTGGTGAATTGACGTTTTCCAAAACACAGCAGCCTTTGGATGGAGGCCAGGTCTTTAAAATGAATCTTCAAAGCTTGTACTTGAACCATTATACACCCGCCTCAAAGTCCCTTTACTTTCCCAAGTATTTTCATAGGAGAGATTCGGAGACACTCAGCTTTCTCCATGGTAAGCAGCAATGGTATTTCTAAAGTTATGTTAGTGGAAGGAGAATGCAGGGGGCCAGTGATACATGAAAAGCTAGGTTGGAAATGGGTCCAAAAATTTACTGTAGGATATCAAGGACTCCATTTCTGCTTCCTTCAAGACATTATTATCTTTGTCTGGATTTAATATTAACGTGTGTTAATATTAGCATGTGGCTTATGTCTGTCTATTCTTCACATTTGTTTAATCACTGTGATAAAGACAAGGGGAAGAATATGGGTAGAGTATACTACCACTGATTTAAACAAAAGGAATGGGGATACTCACATATATATTTGCATCTTTACTTATACCTTTGAAGTGCAGTGGTACCTTGGTACTCCTTATACGTTGGTTCTGGAAGGCATGTTGAATCGTTTTGGTTGGAAAAGGTAGCCAGTTGTGAGGTAATCCACATCAACAAGTTCTAGCTTGTGCATTGAGTACAAACAAATAATGAATACTGGCATGAAATTTTCACATCAAAATGTGTCAAATACCAAATTGGATGACTTTCAAAGCAGTCAGGTACCAATGTATGACTGGAAGATAACCAAGAAAAAAAAATTAAAATATTTTCCTCTGGTATAGGAGAGGGGAAGAACATGGATAGAAGTGGGGCTTTTCTGAATACAAATATTTTAGGCTTGATTAAAAGGAAACATCTGTGATTTTAAAATTGTACACCAAAATTAAGCAAAATGAAAAAGTCAATGTCTAAGAATCAAAAGTAAAATAGAACAAATCTATTAAACTGAAGACATACACACTCAAAAGATTTTACATGATTTAAAACAGTTGTCTGTATATCTTTGCTAGTTTAGATCCTATTGCTCCCCAAAATTTTAAACTTCTTTGAATAGTCACATATTGTTAGTGATAGTAGTTTTTATTTATGATATTTTATTGTCGTCTTAAACTTATTCTGATAAATCAGTTATGTGATTATTTAAACATCATTAGAAATAACAATTTTTAGTGTAAGAAAGAGAATCAAAGAAGCTAAGTAAATATGCCGCAATCCTGAATTTGAATTGGGTGTGTGAGTATAAACTCTGTGAATGTATTTTGTCTTGAGAAAAATAGAGCTATTTCCGAGTTCTTTCTATTGAGAAACTATGACCAAGCTAGGAAAAATAATGTCCTCTAGCACTTAGATTTAAAATTGCAAATACAGTTTTCTTTAAAAGGATCTAGGATGTCTTTGTGCAAATGCCTTAATCCAGCATGGTACATGAAATACACCAAACAAATGTGGAGCATTTTATACCAGAATAAAAGCATGCATTCAAGCCGGGCGTGGTGGCGCATGCCTTTAATCCCTGCACTTGGGAGGCTGAGGTAGGAGGAGCGTTGTGAGTTTGAGGCTGACTTTGGCTGCAATGTGAGTGCAAGACTGGCCTGAGCTTCATAGTGCGACCCTGCCTCAAAAAACTAGGGCCGGGAGTTCGGCTCAGTGGCTTAAGCACCTGCCCTGGCAGTTGCGAGGTTGTGAGTTCGATCCCTGGTGCTAAAAACAAAAAAACAAAAACCAACAACAACAACAAAACATGCATTCAAAGACAATCACAGTCCTGTCAAAAGGACTAGGGGTCAAATTGAAAAGGATCCCACTGGCCAACTAGAATTCATTGGTGCATCAATAAAAATACCAGGAATGCCTTGAAATGTCAAGTAAGTTAAACATTCAGGAATCCAACATAGCACTATTATTGGGAGATGCTAGAGAATCAATGAATTATACTGAGCATTGGTTCATAAAAGGATAATCAAGTATGTATTCTATTTTTGCTGATTAAACTGTAGCTCAGGGCTACCAAATAATTAATGAAAGGAAATTTCTCTTTATATAAGTACCCTAGATTAAAAAAAGAAAAAGGAAGTGAAGAAATGAGCATCCAAGTTATTACATCACCATTTGGTAAACTCAAATGAAATAATCTACTTCAAGAACATTGGTGATGATTAACATTGTAAAAATAGAGGCACACAAGTATTATGCACCTATTAACAGAAGTATGCAAAGTGTCTGTTGAAAGATTCTGGATGAAAAGTCAAACCTAAGTCAAAGTAAGCCAAAAGATCAAGGCTGACTACCTGTTTTTGAGAAAGATAGGAACAGAAGAATCTATCATGTGATATAATAAGGAAGTAACCAGAACATTCTGGGAAATTTTACAGGATAAGTGGATTTAAAAAAAACAGATTAAAAGAAAGCAAAAAGGGGCATGATCCTTAAGTAAAAAGAGGTGTAAGGGAAACAGCAGTCAAATGAAACTGGGTATTTCTGGCATCTTGTCTTGAACAATATTATATACAGAGGCATACGTACATGCAATGCACTTTCAGGAAGTGAATCATCCATGCAGGATGTTGAAGATACTACAGAGCTATTATAAAACGTTAGGTGTTATAATGAAGTGCTTTTGATAAAGAGGGAATCATTATTCTTTAAGTACATATTTTTAAAACTTAATTCATGACAGAATGTTCTGTCTGGGTCTGAATTTAAAGTAGTGGGTGAGATGATAAACTGAGAAGGGACACGGGTACAAGTGAAATGCAATTGGCCATGAGTGAGCAACCTTTGAAGCTGGATGTACGTGAGTAGTTTATTCTACTCTCTTGGCTTGAGTATATGTTTGGAAATCTTGAAAATAAAAACAAAATGGAATGGCAGATATATGTTTTCCCCTCTGTTTTAGTAGCCAGAATTCCCAGTCTGACACAGTACAGTTTTACTTGGAATACGTTAAGGTTGACAATAATGAGCATCATGAGGACCATGTGGAATGAAGTATCAAGATCAATATGAAATTAGTTGCCTCAGTCAGAGATGAAAGGATGCTGTTCAAGTGAGGGCTTAGGCAATTTATACAGGAGCATTCTCACTGGGAGTGAGAAGGGGCAAAACATGAAGGTTTGTTGCTGCAAAGAAACAAAAGAGAGAAGGGATTTGTCTTGGTAACTTTTCTCTCATCACTGAGACAAAGCACCTAATGCCCCAAGTTAAGGAAGGATAGGTTTATTTAGCTCACAGTTTGTGGAGGTTTCAGTCCATAATCAACTGACTCCAAGGCAGAGTGGCATGGTAGGGGAGCTACAGTTCAAGGTAGCAGAAGACAGCAAAAGCAGCAAGAACAAAAGAGGGGAGAGCAAGCCTCTTCTCTTTCCTTATACTATAAGCAGGCTACTACCCCTTCAGGGCAGGTGTAGCAATTACAAAATCTCTGTGCCCTCCTCTTGCACAGGCTCAGGATGTTTACAAAATAAGGACCCTGGCCCCCTGCTGAGTCTCTTAGTTAAACTTCTAAACTTCTCACGTTGATACAATGTATCAACCATAACAGAATTTTATAGGAAGAAAAAGAGAAGAAATGGGGAATGGAAGAGCAGTAAGGGAAGTGGTTATATCTTCCTTCTGCCTCCCCAGACCTTAGCCTAAACTACACCTAACCCATGGGCCAGGCACGTAGTGTGTTCACAGAGATGTGGATGACTTGTTTTTTAATAGCCCACATGCAGAGAATGTAGGCCTGTGATGTAGTGATGCATAAATAAATCTTCTGGTAACTACCAAGCACTAGATTTCCTCGCTCCTCTTGGAGGACATGCATAGAAGGTGACTGGAGATGGCTATGTTAAGCATGCTTCATAACGACAGCTAAATCATCTCATCTGCATTTGTCCAGGCTTTAAAAAATAATTTCACAAGCACACGTGTTGACACATTTTCAAACAACATTTTATTTTCTTACAGTTTATTGGTATCTAGATTTATAGCTTTGTTGTTTTTTTCTCCCCAAACTACCTATTACAAAGTAAAATCAGAAAATGAAGAACAGTAGGGAATAACATCTTTCAATACATGAACTATGTTTGAAGTATGTACTTGGAATTTTAAAAAAATCAATCCTTTGCAGTCACTATTCAGCTAGCCACAGTATATTTTTAAGGAAAAATAGTTGAATGCATAAATACCATGATCATATGCATATGAATTATTCTGATATCTGACAGGTGCAACTTATAATGTATGAAAAGGTTTACGCATTATCAGTATAATTATAAATCTTTAAAGATACTCTTATCACATTATAATGTATTTTTATAATGTATTTTGTTGATTTGCCTTAGAACTTAGTCCAGATTTTTCTAGATTTACTGAAAACATTAAGACGTACATAGAGACTATGGCCGATTCTTGTTATGTCTACTACATAGTTTTCATAAACCTCTGATAATTGATAATTGCTGTTGCTTAGGGTGACTAGAAATTTTCATTGTTTTTGTCACGTCCAGAATGACCACAAGGGGCACCTAGTGTATTGATTTTGGATTACAAATAACTTTTAGCTAGTAGGCAAATTCACCAACACAGAATCTGTGAATAATGAGAGTTAGCTATAATTTTCTGTTTGCCTAAAAATATAGTATGTGGGTCACTAGCTCTGGTATAGTCTTTCCACAACTTTTATAATCTATTTCCAGAACTTGCCTCAGGAAAAATAGTAAAGTGAAAAAAAAATTTTTTTTCTCTTAGAAACTGCCTCATGCCTTGTCAGTGATAATTTTTTTAAAAATTCAATTTGTGTTGCTTGTGCTCAGGTGTTAATAAGGCTAAAATTTAAAATGCAGACTCTCCCAAAGATAAAGACCATGTCTGCAGTATTTTTTCCAGAGCTTAACTTGGTGCTGGAGATATAGTAGGTGCTGAGGAATATTTAGACATAATAAACGAATCCATGTCATTACCACCATACATCCCTTCCCACTTCGGTAAACAGAAAGCCTCGCCAGAAACATCTACATCCTTGATTTTGAGACCTGTGAGTATGTTTTTTACATGAAAAAAGAGAATTAATGTTGTGTATAGGACTTAGGTTACTACTCAGCTGATGCTAGAGCAGGTATAGGACCTGGAATTGACAGGGGCACTTGGTAAGGGCCTCAAAAGTCAAAGAAGGTTGAAAAGGAGATTCAGAAAGAAAAGTGACTGTGGACTGAGATTAGACTTAACCAGTCTGAGAATGAGTCAACCTGCTGCTGCTGACTTTGAAGGTAGAGGAAGGGCCATGAGTCAAGGAATTTGTGCAGCCTCTGCAACTTTTAAATGGCAAGAAAATGGAGCATTTCCTAGAGCCTTCCAAAGGGTGAATATCCTGATTTGAGATCTTGATCTAGCTGGATAAGGCTTGTGTCAGACTTGGCCTGCAGAGCCATAAAATAATTCATTTGTGTTGTTCAAAGTCACAATTTTTTGGTAATTTGGTACACATCCATGCCACAGAATATTAATACACCCACCAAGTGGCATTTGTAGTCTAGTAAGCGATATTACAAATTTTGAAAATCCATTAAGGTTTACAGCAATGAATGTTTATATGTAAACATCAAAGATCACACCAAGAACTGAAGCTGGTATTTTCAGAGAAGCTTATTGTCAGGCTTCCAATTTCACTATATAACTTGGCAGCTACTCATAAAAATGATTGACTGATTTTGTAAATCCTTTGCAACAAATAGTCTATCCTGCTTTAGGCCCAAAATAATTGATTTTATCTCACTGTTTTGTCATGTTTGAGTGTGAGATGAATTAATTCTTTATGTATTTATAAATCTTATACTAAGTAATATTTCTGTATTCCTAAAAGTTTTGTAATCAGGCACACAAAGGTAAAATATGGTGTACTAAAAAACAGAAAATTACCCTTTAAAACTTCAGAATTAATGTTCATGAAATAATCTAGCAATGAAGTAATGAAAATTAATGTTGTTTTAAGAACCATTGAACATAGACAAAATCTTGATTGCATTTTGTCAGCCAACATGATTTAATAGTGGCTTAGATACAGATGACTGTGTTGTTGTAGAATGAAATAAGATGATATGAGTATTTGTGTATGCCTACTATGTAGGCTGCACTCAATAAATGTGAAGGGATTGTTACCATTAGAAATGCCATTGTTTTTAAGATTATTATTATTATTTATTTCGATTGACTTATAAAATATTTTGCATATTCATGAGGTATGCTGTGATGTTTTGATTCATGTATGCATTGGAGAGTGACCAGTTTGGGTCATTAGCATATCTATCACTTCAATGTTTTATTTATGGTGACCATGATGGGCACACAGCAGGGATGAAACCCTCTCTTGCTTTGCTTTCTACACTAGTGGAAATATTTCATTTAAAATTTTTAATTTTTCTGAAACCCAGTATTATATATTTGTCATTAATAAGTGCTTGCCAGGTTATTTTGCCTCAAAGTGAAAAGTTTTCGTTTTGGTTTTACTGTCAGTTGCTACTTGAAAGAATACATAAAAGTCACCAATAGATGTAGAGAAGTAGCAATTACTCTGTATGTTCCTACTCTATAGATTTAGCTAGATCAGCATCTTTTGGTGTCAGCAACGTTACTGAGACATTTTCCCAAAGAGTTCATTACCACAGTGCTGTTCATTGTATCCATGCTCAGGATGGCAGCAGCTTTGTGTACTGCAGGAGTTCACTCTCCTAGGAAGTCAGCATTTTTCAAACATTGGTGTAATAATCAGAATTTAAAAATACCAAAAAACAATTTTCCTTTGTACAACAAAATCCATTCTTTCCGATTGCTGGCAGTGATATAGTGGTTGTGAAATCTTTAGGAACGTGCACTCAGTTGACTGTTGATTAAATAGATTTGAAACACATGAAAGAAGCATCATGAATTTCCAGCATTTTTATAAACAGATCAATCAATTTTCACAAAGTAAGATGAACCCAAAATACACAGAAAAACTTAAGATGTCCAGAACTTACTGCATGAATGATACTATGACGTATCTTATGTGTAATAATATCTTCCTGTTATATAGCAATACATAGCTATTGATTTTTTGCCTTTATGTGTCAGGAAATATTTCAGATATTTTACATAATCAACATGTATTTCTCATTTAAACCTAAATTAAACCACTGCTATTTACTGACATGTACATTCAAGGAAGTGGCAATCAAACTTTTCCAATTCTTATAACTTGGGCAGCTCTAACTCTCAGAACAAGTCTGCCCCAACATACTCCATCTACTTCCAGCATAGAATCTTTCAGGTTGTGCTTCACATGATAATATTTAATGTCCTTAAAGTAAATCTAGAAAAAAAAAAAACAACAGAAAGTAGTTATAAAATGAAAGCAATGTTACAAGTATATCCCTAATTAACATTATATGTAAGTATATAGATCAAAATAAGTTATTATAACAGAACTCTGCCTCATATACTATAGAATATATATAAATATATGTGTGTACAAAATTATTATCACTGAAGGAAAGAAAGAAATCTGATGTTTCTGGATACTAGAGAAACTCAAATGTTAGGAAATCAGTATCCAGTCCCAATAAGTGGAAAGAGCTTTCTGAAGGCAACGCAAATAGTGCCATATGGGCCCTGTAGATACGACTACACCCAAGTGCACGTCTCCTCTGGCCCCGCCCTGTGCTTTGGGTTTCTGTGTGCCTCTGGAGCGAATCTCCAGTCACGGTTGTGGAGTTCATTCTGCAGCTTTGCTTGTGGCTTTTCCTCCCTCCAGTGCTTCATAGTGGTGCTCATGGGAACCTCATGAAGTCAGCAGGGGAAATCTATTCTGTCCTCAGCTATCCTGATTTTTCTTTCTAACATGATACCTCTCTCATGTGTTTTAGCTTCAGTTCCCCTCCAGAAGGAGAACCTGAGACAAGAATTCGAATGCAAGCTGGGTAGGGTGGTTCATGCCTGTCATTCCAGCACTGTGGGAGGCTGAGACAGGAGGATTGTGAATCTGAACCCAGCCTGGGCAACTTGACAATTTAGTGAGATCCTGTTTTGAAATAATAAAGAGCTGGCATAGTTCAGTGTGAAGGCCCTGGGTCCATTCCTAGTACAAAAAAGTATTTTGAAAGCAAGTTATTTATTTGGAAGGCAATCTTAAGGAACAAAAGCAGAGAACCAGGAGACCAGGAGAGTGATACATGGTGAAGGAAAAGTAGCTAATACAGGCGCAGTGTGGGCACGTGGGGCCTCATCCCATTGGCGAATTCTGGGAGCTGGTGTACTTCCCATGCCACTGGAAGGGCAGCGAATGGGGTACATCCACCATCTCTGCTTAATCATTTCAGGAGGGCTCCTCCTTCCTTCCTGGGCAACAGGTCAAGAAAGACCCCGTTCGACTGCAGCAGTGTTGGCAGCTAGAATCCAGCTGGGCACCTGGAAATGGCAAGGGCTTCTCTTGCCACAGTGGCCCTAACTTGTCTACTGGGGCGAGTGTATTGAAGGCATCAAATTCTTTTCTCACCCTTGCACTTGAGGTCTGTGTGGGCTGAGCCACACCCTGAAGACCAGAATGTGGACTGGATACCTCAATCCACATTTTCTGGCTGTTTCTTTAAACCTTGATCCTGTGATTGCTTCTTGGAGAGAAAGAAACCCTGTGTTCCCTGGTTCATTACACTGTCACAGCCAGGGGTGCTGCTCACGGGTTGCAGCTCAACACTCTGTCTCCTGTCCCCGTAAATAATAGGTGCAAAAGGCTGACTGTGTTTCAGGCTGGCCAGGTTTCTTCTCATTGTCGCATTACCCAGGTTGGCCCCAACTGAAAGTCTGAAATGTATTTGAACAGCTCAAGACTGTCCCTCTTTTCATGATAAAGCAACTTATGCCTTACTCTTTGTCTCTCAGCTAATTTGAATTCTTCCAACCCTTTCTGGAACTTTACCTTCTTGAAATTTGAAAAGCATAGAAACTGGTATTTTTAAAATTCCCATCGCCTGCTTCTGTCTATTCATGTGGACAGTAAATCCTGGAGAGTGGACAGTAAATCCCAGAGACTATTGCCCGAAGTGTAACGATTCCTCTGTCCCCATTCATATCATGAAGAGTCACATGTGCTAAACACTTCAGATATGCTTTGCTTCACATCTCTTATTCTTTCCTGCTAGAAAGCTAAAACCCTCCAATTGTCTTTCCTACCAGTGGCAACCTTTCCAATTTGGGTCTGTCTTACAGAAATTGCTATATTTTTGGAAATGTCCCAAAGCATGCTAACATTCATTTCTCTGAATGTCCTGCTATGCCCAAACCATGTCTTGACCTAATGTAGATCAGCCTGGAGTTTTATGACTTATCCAGATTACCTCCTATCTTATCCAAAGTCTGATCTACTAACTTGCAGTATTCAGCATCAGCAATGCAGTGTGTAAGACTTCACTTGAGATCTGCCGAGTCAGAACCTCAGGGAATGGGGTCCAGAAATAGTGTCGAGGAAGCCCTCCATGTGATGTTTGCTGTGTGTGCCATGCTTGGGTGGCACAGATCTGCAGCTTTGCTCTTTGGATTGTGGTTCTGGGCCCAGTAGCATGAGCATCACCAGAGACAGGAGTACGTTAGAAATGCAGAATCTCAGGCCTCACTCCAGACCTCCTGGGTCTGAATCTGCATTTTAACAAGATTCCCAATTAATTCATGTGTACATTAAAGTTCGAATAGCATGGTTGCACAGCACTTGGCTTCTACTTACAAAGTCAGTAAATAATATGACACATCAAAGTATTCAGCAAAATTAGTGTTAGTAGCAGATTCTGATTTATTTCAGAGAGTTTTGTTTAGGAAGGCAAAAGGGAGACCCAGTGTTAATTCTGAAATCAAAGTTCTTGTTGGAAAGCCGTGAACCAGGATCTTAAGCACCTACCAAGTGACTCTAAAAAAGATAGCTCCTGGGGAAATAAAAGTAGGGAAAAACCACACAGCAGACCTACTTTCTACTTCATTATTTTCTTAAAGATAACATAAGACTACTCAAAATGATTAGAACACGTCCTTAAGGAAGTGGGGAAAAACGTCTCCTGACAGTGTGGAGTGCAGAGATTTATTTCCTAGTAAACACTGCCGGCTCTGCTCAAGAACATCAATTGTCATTCGGGAAATGTGCCTTAGTCAAACACAAAGGAAAAAGTAATTTTTTTGAGTTGTTAAGTCCTTAGGGAGTAGCTCTCATTTGAAATAACAAACGGACATAGAATTTGAATTTTTAAAGCTTGCTTGCATCCACAGATACCTGGCCACAGATTAGCTTCTTGGGTGCTGTTGTCCCTGGTCTCACAGCTTGAGGGTGGCAGCAGAAAGGGAGGAGCCCCAAAGTCTCCACCCACCCTGGTTTTATCCTTGGTCATGGAAGGATTACTTTTGCTTTTTGTCTCATCTGAGAAATAGGATCTTATGCCAAAAGCTTATCATTTTTATCACAAAAACTTTAATCTCTATTAGCCTGTGAAATGGCTTTCATGAGCATGATTGTTTAACTTTCCTTCTGACATCAGCTTTTTATTCTTTTTGTTCCTGACGCAGCTCTCACAGATTGTCTCCTGTGGAGAGGAATTTGCTCTCCTCACCAACTACCTGACAACATTTTTCCATGAAGAAAACAAACAAGACAAGCAAAAGGATCCCTATAAATTCCTACCATACTGTTACTATGGCTATTCAGAACCACTAAGCATCATTTTCATCTGTGGATAAGCTCTAAAACACACACCTCACAGGAAATGTGATGAATTGATCAGTACTACTCAAGTATAGCATTTACCGTATCACAAAATGGGTGGAAGTGCCTCCAAACCAACCCTACTTTGTGTGATACCACTTATCAGCATTTTTGTTCACCCCAGTGACAGTGGTAGCGACTCACGTTGGGACTATCCTCAGGGATTGTTGTGTTTTCCATGTGGTTGGCGTGTACTAAACTGGGAGTCCATTATCTGAGGCTGGGTGTATAAAGATGAGGGCCATGCAGTGCTGAGCTTTGCAGTGCCCAGGACTTGGTGGTCATAGAGGCCTGCAAATGTATTGAAATACCTGGTGACGTAGCATGGAGCACCCTAACTACTCATGAAGTCAGAGGAGCCTTCAGTCTGGGCGATGAGGTTGAGGATTTTCCTGGCAGAGGGAAAACATACGTGAAGGTGCAGTAGCTGTGGTTTCATGCAGCAGTGTGGGCTCCACACAGGGGACTGGAGGGCATCCTGGGCTGGGTCTCCACCTTCTGTAAGAACAGACTTCTGCTCTCTGTGTAAACGTGTAAATGTCTGCTAAACTCTGGGAGCCCTCAATGCCTCTTCAGAGAACTGTTGGATCTATCAAGTAGCTATAAAATAACTCAAACATTAGGGACTTAAATGAGTTCAGAGAAAAATAGAGTCAATACAATTGCTTTATTTCATTTTTCCCAACAGAAACAAACTCTATTAGACTGTGAGCACTTTAGTGTGTCTAATACTTTCCCTGATTGTTTTTCCTCTGGTTATTCTTCTTCATGGGGATGAGCAGGCATGCCAAGGAAAAAAAAATCAAATGGAGCAGGGAGAAGAGTTATGCCTATTTATTGTGGAAATCTCTGGCTTCTACATCTTGTGAAAATTCATGAGAAAATGTGTACCTTTTAAAATCCACCTTTTCATTTGACATTCATCATGAGAAACTCTAATGTTGGTAGTAGAATAGAACTGGTCAGGGATGTTTACTGATGTTTTAAATTGACCTTGAGTATGTTATTTAAATATTGTCTATTTAAATGGAATTTATTGTGTAAATCACAGATGCTATATCATTTACTTTTGTTGAAATTTGAAAGGTTGGATTTACTAGAATACACAACCACGTGTACACACCTGATAGTGTCTGAGCACCTGAGAAGAGCAAATGTATCTTCCAAGTGCTAATTAATAAAAATGGAAGAAATGATATATACTGGTATCAAATTACAGCTATAAAATGATTTATTAGATGAACTAGAAAGAGATGGTGAAATTATTCAACTCTCTGCTAATTTCTAAAGTGATGCATTGTGAGTAGGCCTTTTTCTTCCTATCTTCTTGCCCCTAAATTCTAAACATATGTAAATGACTTTCCTAATGAAAGTTTCTCACTTACTGAAACATAAGTTCTACTTGGAAATAAACTACTTTAATTGAAGTTACATTTAAATATTTTGGTTATGTATTCAAATGTTTATTCATTCAATTAAAAATGTTTGTTATCTCAAAAGGAGCCCCAGGCAATGTCATATACAGGGAATCCTTTGTGATCCATCATCGGTATCTTTCTATTTCGAAAAGTGCCCAGAGTTGAATTCATCCCTTTATGTCTTCTCCCCAATCAAAACTAACAGCTCCTGTTTCCTTCAGGCCGTGGTTACTTGCCTTTTCCCAGAGCGATGCTTCGCTAACATGATGAATACATTTCTGTTGATGGAGAGTGAGGGAGCTCAGTAGATCCGGACCCCTCAAACTCTCCTCTTTTTCTAAGAAAGTTTTATGTTTCATGTAGTTTACTTCTGTCCATCAGGAGGAAGCTGGTGATCATTGAGTTACCAAACTCCGAATTCTGGAGAAGAGGATTACATTGCAAAGAGTTAAATATTAATGAGTGTGAGAAGAGCAGAGACCGTGTCTGTTTGCTTCCTCTCCAAGGAGCATAGGGTTAAAAGCCCACAGCAGAAGGGACAGAAGCTTCGGAAAGTGGGTGCAGCACACATCAGATATAGAGCAGGAAGGTTTATGTTTATTATGATGCATATCCGGAAATAGAATATATAGAAACTGTTACATACTAAAGGTAGCAGGAAGTAGGAAGAGATACTAAGGCCGAACCACATAATACCAGTGCTATTGTCAACCCATAAATCTGTCATTTCATGAATAAAATTTCATTGTTGTAATGGCAGCATTATAGGAATATGGGGGAAAAGACAGGAGAGAGAGAAAGAAAGAGAGACAGAGAGACAGAGAGACAGAGAGAGAGAGAGAGAGAGAAAGAGATTTTATGCTGGAAGAAACCTTGGAGCTTATGTGGTAGTTTCTCAGACTCTTTGAGCACGTGCACAAAGCATCCCGAGGTCTTGCTAGGTGTCTCAGGGCGCTGCACCCTGTACCTCCACCTCACTACCCCTGCACGCTTCGCTAGCCGTGGCTCTCCGGTTCCTTCCTCCATTAGTTGCCACGCTTCCAAGAGCTCCCCGCGCACATTCACTGCGTGCACACACAGTGTCATACTCCACAATGCAAGGGCGCCCTCAGGAATAGTTCTACCAATCTACACTCCCCCCAGCAATATATGAATGTTCCCACATCCCGCATCTCATATCTATGCCAACATATAGCGTTCTCTAGCTTTTTGTCTTTTGCTAGCTTTTAAAGCACAACGTGACACGTTACCATCTTTCCAAATAATAATTTTGGACATGTGCATGCTTGTTTGTTCTTCCTGTCTCGTCTTGCTAATCTTGTGAGCTTGGATGAGTCGCTTCATCTTTATAAATCCCAGTTCTGTCATCTAAAAAATGAGGAAATGTGACTTTTTTTCAATTTTTACTTTTTATTAGGACACATTTGCAGTACATAATGATTACCTCACTTGTGAGAGTTGGTCCATATGTGCAGCACGTCTCACTTCTGTTTTCATCCCCTTTTCCTCCCCCTCCCTTGCTCTTTTCTCCATTACTTGATCCCCTTCCCATTTGCAAAAAAAATCCATATATGTATTTCTTATTTTTTTATCTATTATTTGGCTTTTTAGTTACATGTTGGATTTCTCATATGAGAGAAACCATGCAATATTTAAGCTTGTGTGTCTGATTTATTTCAAGTAACATTCTGTATCCATTTTCTTACAAATGACCCAACTTCATCCTTTATAGCACAGTACTACTCCATTCTGCATCAATACCACATTTTCTGTATATATAACTTACTGATGAACACATAGGCCAGAAAAGTGAACTACCTTTCACAGGAAGGTCATGACGCTAGATAATGCATACAGAGCAATCCATACTTGGTCTGCAAAATGGCAAGCTCTCAGACTGAATTAACTGTATTGTCGTTATTCTTGAGTTTAATAAAAAATATGATTTCTCAAAAGGCAAATTTAGAAAATACTTAGAAATTCAGGATATAAGAAGGTTGCCAGTACACACCATTCATTTTGGGGATGGTTTTACGACTTTACTGGAACCCACAGTGATGGAGATTAAGAGAATTTATATTCGTTGATCATGTCTAGGATGAGGGAATTTAGGTGAAGGAAATAGACTAATAATACATGAAGAAAAGAATTTATTTTGTTATTTCCTTTTGGTTTATCACTTTATATAGTTACTATACTCATATTATTAGAAATTTCTAAGTAAAGGAAGTTAAAAATTAATCTAAAATATTGTCACTTAACAAAACCATTATAAAAATTTGTTGCATCTTTTTTCTTGTATTACGCCTAACTCTGAATTACTTTATAAGTATACTAATCACACTATCGTGTGTCACACTTCAGTAATGAAGAGAGCATGCTAATTTTTCAATAGTCTCCAACAAATCAACATGTTAATTGCTTCATAATATTCCATCGAAGTGCATGTGCCAGGTTAATTATATTTTACTGCTATGACTTGAAAGTAATTTGGTATCTTTAAAAATGTATAGTATTAATTAAAAGTTATCTTAATCAAATGGGTTTAGATATGCTAACATATCTTAGTGTAAGCCAATGTGCTTAATCATACTGTACACAGTATTTGTGCTGCTTCACAGAGAATTAACACTTTCAGTAGCAGTATCTTCCTGCAGCCTGTGATCTGGACTATCTGGGTATTACTATTATGTTACAAATGGAGGAACCTACCAAGCCTGTGTGCTTAAGCATTTGTTTTATATCTGACCTGCGAAGAGCCCAAACTGGTGTGCAGTGTGATGTTTGATACCTGTGTACATTATGGAATTATCGAATAGGACTGATTAACATATGCATTATGTCATACCCTTATCATTTTCCTCGTGATAAAAATATTTAAAATGTATTCTTCAAGCAATTTTGAAATGTACAATGCATTGTACCCTGTAAGCATGTAGTTTAATTATTATTTATGCAATTAAAAATAAAAATTTTAAACCTAAATTAAAACAAAAGATATACAAATAAAAAAGTTTATCTTATCATTAAGAAAGTAGTTTCAAAATATATGCTTAACTGAAGATGAATTACATAAATCAATGAATTATAAACTCACCCCTAATCTGCTCTATATTAGTGAGCTCTAACTGAAAGAAGCCAGTAATGTTATTAAAAAAAATAGTGGCACACCATTTTCTAGGGTATTTCTTTCTACATCATTCTGTTTAAGTGAATTACTTAAGTGAACTATTTTAAGTGAAACATAAAATTCAGTTAAAGAATTGTCTTAGAATCTCTTAATACATGGTAGAGTTTGGAAAATCTGATGAATCCCTCTTAAATTGTTCAATATATTGTGTCGATAAAAGATTCTGTGAAAAATTTTGTGAGCATTAAATAAATAATATGTGAAACTGCTTAGCACACTGAATACATGTAAAAACATGATGTTTGGTATGAGAATTGTGGATTTCTTAATAGAAACACTCGTACTTCGAGATCATCAGAACTCCATGACATCGTGGTAAAGAATCCCATAGCGAACACAGTTAAACCATTGTATATTTCCAAATTGCTAAAAGAGTAGGTTTCGGATGTTCTTACCACTAAAGAATGATACTTAACGAGTGATGGATATGTTAATTAGCATGACTGCATCTTTCTACAATACATGTGTAGATCAAAACCACTCCATACCATATACAAATATATGTGCACACATGCAAACATGGACACAATTACTATATGTAAATTAAAACAGACAGATTTAAATGGAACTTATGATAAAATGCGTATGTTTCCAACTAACATAATTTAATTTCTTGAATTTTGAATAGAAAATGACACAGAATTAAGAGATTGTTTTAATACACTCATTAGTGAACTTTTTGCACACAGAATTGTGTTTTTCAGTATGACTATGAACACTTACTCCTCACTGTCAGTTATAACACTAGGTTATACTATTTTAGCAACCACCTTAAAACCAAACGTACGTTATAGTTGCACCTTGCCTGTGGTGGTTTAGATCTGACCATGTAACTGCTAAGTCAAATAAGATACAGAGTTGCAACTTTAAGTATAATCAATTTCTAAATAACTTTGGAAACATATGCATAACATTCAAATGTCCCCAAATTAACCATTTTTATATACTGAAATATAATTTTACTTAGGAAACAGAAAATTTTATCAAACCTAATCCATCTTGATTACTAAATAAGACATGTTTTTGTGATTCACCAGGAGATATGGAGTTAACTAGAGACATCTTGTCTGCCGATAGGACATTTTCAAAATCCATACCTATGATAAGTAAAAAAGATTATAAAGGGAAATATTAGATTATAAATGTGATAAGTTGCTTATGAATAGGAATTTGATTAATCTTTGTAACATTGCCACATTTACTCCATGCATGCAAGGTAACAGCCTGGCAAAGTGCCTTAGGCCTATTCTCTGGTTCCAACACCTGTCTGCCTGTGGCCAGTCTTGCCCCAGGTATTTCCCGCATACATTGTTTACTATCTGCATTATTTTGAAGCAAATTCTAAACGTACTATATAAATTCTAAACGTAATATAACAGTATAAATCTCTGAAAGGTAAAAGTTTTTCTTAAAATAGAACTTACAAACTTGGCAGTAGTTCATTTGCATTATCAAATATCTAGTTAGTTTTTCAAACTTCCAATACTTAGCTGGCAAATTGCACCTTATCATACCTAATATACAAATAAAAACTATAACCTTCCAAAGACTCCACTATCATAAGAAATACAGAGAGTTTCATAGTGAGAACTGTGGGTTTCAGATGCCATCCTTCCTTGAACTCTGTGCAGTAGGACCTCCCCCTCTGTCTACACTCTGTCAAGACGTAACTCCTTAAGGAATTGCTAAAGGTGCACATGTTCAAAGAAGATGCTTATTCCTGTTCTTATACAGCTGTGATTTTCAGACTCGAGGGAACAAAGCCAGCTTGGTCATTGTGTCTGTTATTTATTTATTCTTCTTACGCTGGTGACCTAAGCCTTTGTGACCATTTCGGAAGGATTCAAAGAAAAATTTGAATATATAGAATGATAGACACTACACTCCATGTGGTATAAAAATAAATATCTCTGATATGTAAAATAATAAACCCAATACTGTGTAACTGGAGTCCTAATAGAATTTGTCCTCAGATTGATTCATTTTAATTTATTTGTCTGTAGACAGCAGCCCGGCATTTTACCTGGTTCTTTATAAAAATACTTGTGGTTATTTGAAATATTATAAACAATGTAATTTCTTAAAATTCAAACAAGCAGAGTTTAAATTAAAATACTTACATAGCATCATTAAAACCACATGCAATGTATTTTACAAACTGACTTCAGAGGATGCATATAAATATCTATAAAAATTATCTATCTTTAAATTGATACATCTTTGAAGTACTTTTCAAATGTTAATCAACTAATCTTGGTCGCATTGAAACAGAAACAGTATGGATATTTAGGAACCTCTTGTTACTTCTTGGTGCTGTGATTACACCAACTGAAGTATAATTTTCCAAAATTTGTATGCAAAGGCAAACTAGTTAAGAAGGAAATAAAACTCTGCATTAAAGAAATTAGAACTATTTTGTTTAGGTAACTTTCCTGGGAAACATTCTTTGACATATCTTTTGTCTGGAGGTTAACAATATTCTTAAGGAACTAGGTATGTTACCCAGTGGCAGAGCACTTGCCTAGCATATACTGAGCTCTCAAGTTCAATCCCTAGCATTGCAAAAATTAAAAATTAAATTAAATTAAAAATTAAAAAGTCAACTGCATTCTAATGTGTACATTTTGGCTTTATTTTCCAACTGAAGTTGTCACTTTGGTCAATGTACACTTAACACAAACCGACTGGCCTGACCCACTGGACTGGACTGTCCCATGCTGCCTGGTAGGACTGTCACACATGTGACACCGGTGGTTTAGAGCCGCCTGGCAGTGCCACACACAAATTACAGCCTTGTGAAAGTGCTAAAACGTTATTATTTGTCTTTCGATTGTCTAGTTTGAGCAACTCAATTTTAAGACCAAATAGTGAGGTTAGACTCACAATAGTTGTCTGAGAGTGTGTCATTGGTGAAAACTTAATCACTATTCAACAGCCACAGCTACAGACTTAGCATGAAAGAAACAGAGGCTAATCTCTTTATCTTACTTTGTACTTCAAATTTATACTTCAAGTTTGGAAACAGTCTCCAGTTTATAGATGGAGAAATGAAACTTTATGAATCTCTCTCATTGAAGTCTCCTTTGCTGTTAGGTTATTGAGTCCATCTATTATTAAGAGCTGGGACGGTCTTTTTTTTTTTTTTTCCAGGTCTCCACTAAAGTCTCCAGTTCAAAGCTTTAGATGCGATCTGTTACGGTTGCATCTAGATGTTTCCCCAAAGTCTCCTCTGGTCATAGGTAGGGAGTTTCAAATGTGGTTGGATTAGGGTGTGTGAATGTGGATTAAGGGTGTAGTACTAGGATTAAGGGTGTGGGTAATGGAAGCCCCTCACTGGGTATGGGTGGCACCAATGAATAGGCTTGTAGTCTGGATGGACTATAAAGGGACAGGAAGAAGCTGTGTCAGCCTGGTGCTGCTTTTTCGCTGCCTCCTGCCTTCTCCGCTGTGAAGTGTTTCTCTTCTGTGATGCCCCTCTGCCATGCCACCTACCTCAGCGTCAGCTGACAATGGACTGAATCCTCTACAAACTGAGCTGAAATAAAACTTTCCTCCTTTAAATTTAAGTGTTGGCTATTTTGTCTCAGCAACAAAAAAGTAACTAAGACAGCATCCTTAACTTCTCTTTATGGAGAAAGGGCAAAGACAGTATTAATGGTTCCCTTCTTGTGTGAATATTGATTGTTGGTGCTTGATAAAAGTTGTCTGCCAAGATAAAAGGATTTATTCGTTTGAACATGAAATAAATAAGCTTGTGTCATCTGTGTTTGGTAGAGTATTTCCCAAATCTCAGACATCTTAGCATTAAAAATGGAGCACATGCATTAAAACATTTACCTTTTCTGTGTTCTTTGTTCCATTTATCTCTATCGAACCACCCATGGGCATGTGAAATATTTACTGGCTTCTTTTGTTGTTTTGTCACGCCTGGCAGTATTTCAAAAAGCAATGCAAGCAGGCAGGTGTTATTATTGACTGAAATGAAAGTTTGCACCAGTCTCTCTAACTCAATGTCTTTTGTATACATTTATTCACCCTCTCCTCCCAGAGGACGAACAAGTTTGTCTCCTTGATGAAGACCAAGTTAAGAAAGCCTGCGTATTTTTACTCCCTAATGATATTATTACTAAGTAAAGTAGTCTTTAATGACTTTACATTTAATTGTATGGCTAAATTTTTACAGAACCTCAAGGTCAAACAAGCCAGAGTGATATAGCAATGTATTTTAGTCTGTGGTTTCTAAAGCTATTTGGCAAAATTTTTAAAGTTGACAACAACTTTAAGAAGAACCATTGGTCCTTGTATCTGCTAAGTCTCAATGTTGCAATTAGGCACAACTCAAGAGTTTACCTACTTCTACCTGTTTCTACCTTTCATGAAAGTGTGGCTTGAGACCTATATGATGATACGATGGTCAGCAGCTAAAAAATGTGTAAGTATTCATTATAGGAAATACACAGTAATGCAATGATATACTTTAATGGATAGTTCATAAATATTGACTAACAGTATGGCATCAGAGTCTGAGATGAGAGCATTTGACTCCAGTGAAGAGTGAGAACTGGCTGAACTCTACCTAAATTTCCTAAACATTCCAATTTTTCAAATTCAGTATAATAAAATCGATATTTTACTTTAATCCACTTGGAAAGATTGGTTGATTTTTGAGTCTATGTCTAAGACACATATTTAAATTTCCACTTGGGAAAATGTTTAGCAATTCATTTAATAAGTAAATGACACTCGAAGCACTCTGAAGGCTAATCGATATATTGGAATGACTGCATAAAAACATTAATAGAATGTAGAGGTGGGTGAGGAATGATTTACTTTAAATTTCATAATGTCCCTAACGAGGACCTTGGTAGTATTCTTTCAGCTCCTAACAATAGTTATTTTAATGATAATGGTCATAAGAATGCCATTATTCTTTGTAATATTAATGGTAAAATGAAAGATGTTAATGGAGCTCTTTATGGTATAATGCATGATAAATTATATGATATCTAAAATCTGAAGTTGAAAGGTATTTCTCATGGTTTTCTTAATGATCTATAGAAAAGCACAAAAGTGAAAAATATAATTTTAATGAGGTATCTTTCAATGTCTTGTCTTGCTGCTTTTGGATAAATACATGTAAAATTTTAAATCTCGCCTTTGCCGAACTAGCTTTTAAAGTGTTGAAGGATATATTTCTTTTCCATAGTTAGCATGATTATTTTCATTTCACTGTTGACACCAAAGTACAACACACATCCAGAAAAAAAATGAAAAGCATATCTGCACAGTTCATTGAATTCTCAAAAAGAATACATAAATATTACCACGGTTAAGGATATTATAGTGTCTCAATTCCCTCTCATGCCCTTTCTGTGTGTAATACAGCACCTCTCTCCTACCACCAAATAATCGCTATCTTGACTTCTAATGCTGTAAATTAATTTTGCCTGTTTTGAGATAGATGCAAGACAAATCATGCAATGTGAAGTTTTGACACGTGACTTCTTAGGTTAATATGATGCATGTGAAGTGCATCTATTTTATTGTGTACAGGTTTAATTGATTTATTTTCATTGCTTTGGAATATGTCATTATACAAATATATCCCAGTTTATTTATCTAATCTACAATTGAGCTAGTGAATTTTACCTTGGAACTATTATGGGTATTACTTCAACAACATTCATGTGTAGTCTTTTGAAACTTGGGAAACTTCCTGCTTTTCTGTTGGGTATAGTATTTGTTGTGGAATTGCCAATGTGTAAATTATGTATTTGTTTCATGGAAAATGTGAAATAATTTTTATGGTGATTATACTCATTTACATTCTCACCAACCATGTGTTGTACTGCTATTCAAAAATTTATCTTTTTGGTGCTGGAAACTGAATGCACAGATTCTTTTACTTTTATTTTAAAAACAAAACAAGACAAAACAAAAGAAACCTGATGATACAGAATTTCAAAACAAAATAATAGGAGATTAATACTGAACCCCCAGATTCTACTAAGCATGTTCTCTACCACTGAGATTCATCCAAACCTGTGCTCTACTTTCTTCTTTTTTTTTTTTCTTAGGCCATTGAGCTAAATTCCTGGCCTTATTTCCTGAGACAGTGTCTCACTATGAAGTTCAGGATGACCTTGGACTCACTTTGTAGCCCAGGTTGGTCTTGAACTCACAATGATCCTCCTGCCTCAGCCTCCCAAGTGCTGGGATTAAAGTGGTACACCACCACGCCTGGCTTCTATTCTACTTTCTTGATATCTCTTGATATTATCACTTTCCATTTGTTTTAGCATTTCATTTTTCCTCTTAGTTTTAGCCATCCTGGTTGATGTGAAGAACTCTCACATTGTGGTTTTAATTTTCAATGCCCCATGGTTAACAACGTTGGAAACTATTTTGTAGATTTGTTAGTTATTTGTACACTGCTTTTATCTTTATTTCATATTGCTTTGCAATTCTCTTTTATTGTGGATAATGAAAAATATGTCTTCTCCAGTTGGTGGCTCTTCTTTTCCTTACAGCATCTTTAGATGAACAGAAATTCTTAATATATTCTAATTTATCAGTTTCCTTTTATGATCAGTGCTGTTTATATCACGCTTAAGAAATCTTTGTGATCCTTAAAGTTCTGAAGATATTCAACTATTTTATTGTTTGCTAACTTTACTTTTTTGCCTTTCCTATCATAAATAGGGATCTTTCTGGAATTTGTCTCTGCATATGATTTAAGGTAGAGATCAACATTTGTTTTTAGATTTTTTTCTTTCTTTTCCTAATGCTGATATCCAATTGACCCAGTATTGTATATTTAAGATAGCTATGCCCATTTGCATCGCAAACATTGTGAAAAAAACTGAAATTGTCCAGATACATTCAGTCTGTTTCTGGATTTTTAGTAATCTTTTGCCAATATGATATTTTTTATAGCAACATAAAATTTCTTATCAAATTTTTAAAAATCATGCAACTTTTTATTAAAAAATATTTGGATCATTCTTGTCCTTTTGTATTTTCACATAAAATTCATAACCAGCTTATAAATTTGTGCACCTAAAGACCCACATACTCTTCTTTGATTTTGATCTATTAAATCTAAATATTAATTTGAGGAAAATTGTTACTCGTTTAATAGTGAGTCTTTTACTGCATGAGTGTTTTAAGTTTCTATCTATGAAATTTAATAACTTTCTACCTAGAGGTCTTGAATCTATTTCATGAATACTTTTTCTGGGTAAATAATGTAATTTGATACTAGTATAAATAATGTCACTTTAAAATTTCATTTGATGTGTAGATTTTCATCCAGCAGACTTAATAAATGTACTTTATAGATTTTTCAAAATTCTCTACATGTGCCATTGGGCAATCTCTGAATAATAGCAGTGTTTTTTATTCCTTTCAATACTTATTACTTGTTAAATACTTTTGGTACCTATTGTTCTGATTGGAATATTCACTAC
The DNA here is from genome assembly GCA_004363535.1 of Dasyprocta punctata. Lineage (NCBI taxonomy): Eukaryota > Metazoa > Chordata > Mammalia > Rodentia > Dasyproctidae > Dasyprocta > Dasyprocta punctata. The sequence continues at coordinate 68,041 of RJWM01002957.1, read as the reverse complement.
AGTTGAGTGAAGAGATCTATGCAGAATACACTGGTCTCATTTCCAAACTCAAATCAGCTGTCAGCATTTTCTATTATCTGTGATGCTTGCTGTGAGATTTTTCTCGATACCCTTTGCAGATTTAGAAATTTTCTACTTGCCTGAATTATAATCATGTGTGGTTATTGAATTTTATCCAATGTTCTTTTGTGTCTGTTGAGCAGACGACATTTTCTTTAACGTGATTATAGTTACAGTGAATGATCTTTAAATATTAAGCAATCTTTGCATTCCTAGAATAAATTTTATTGAGGTATCATTTATTATCATTTTTCCTATATTTGTGTGTTCTCTAATTATTCTGCAACTATTTTAAAAGATTATTGGGTCTATGAATGACATTGGCTTTTGCTTTTTCTTCCTGGAATTTCCTTTGCCCAATTTTGATATTAAGGTTATACTTACATCACTAAGCAAGTTGAGACACATTATGTTTTTCTAATTTTTCCCCTGTGGCTTTGAAAATGTTTTCTTTGTCTTTAGTTTTTCCGTGGTATAAATATGATGTGATTCGGTGTAGTTTTTGTTTTTATTTTTAACTCATTATTTTCTGAGCCTCCTGAATCTATAGGTTGGTGTCTGTCATTAACTTTGGAGAGTTATTGGCGATTATTATTTCAAGTATTTATTTTTCTTCACTTTCTCTTTTTCCCTTCTGTTATTTCACTTATGCATGTTAAACTTTTGTAATAGTCCCAACATTCTTAGGTATCCTTTTCTGCCTTTATTCTTTTTGCATTACAGTGTGGGAAGTTCATATTTTCTTATCTTCAAGCTTATTGATTTTTCCCTTAGTATGTTGAATATATTAATGTTTCTGTGAAAGGCCTTCTTCATTTCCATTACATAATTTTTTATTTTTAACATGTTCCTTTGGCTCTTTCTTAGAGTTTTCATCTTTCTGTTTATATTACCCATCTGTTCTTGTTATGTTCACGACTTCTTCCATTACAACTGATAAAACGTTAATCATAATTGTTTTAAATGCATAGTCTTATAATTCCGACATCTGTTGTATATGAGAGTCCTGTTTTGATTATTATTTTGCCTTTTCAGCTATTTTTCCTACCTTTTAGCATACCTCATGATTTTTTTGTTGTTATTGCTGAAAATCAGATGTGCTATGTCCAGCAGGTGATTAGCGTGAGGATTTCTGTTGATCTGCTCAGGACTTGGGCTGTGTTTAATGTTTGCTGTTGGTACTTTTGGAGCCACACACTTGGCTTAAAACTGATCCTCTGCCCTTGTTTGCTTTCTCCTTTTGGCTTGAGAATCCTCTTTGGAAATAATCCATCTTTCGCAGTTCTTTCAAGTGTTATCCACTGATCATGTTAGAGTCCCGTTGTGGGAGGGGTGTGTTCTGTACTATTCCAATTAAATATCAGTGTTTCAGGGTACTGACTCAGAATTGTGACCTTCACAAGTGTTGCTCTAGATTGTTTCCCTCCTACCCTTCCTTGGCTCCTGAGTTTCTAGTCTGTTTCTCTGAAGGACTGACTCCTGTTGACTCTGTTCCCTTCAGCTGAGATGGGGAGGCTTAGGAAACTATAGAGTAGGAAGTAGACTTTTCCTCAGTTAGAATAGGCTCCAGAAAAGTCTTTTTTCTTTTCTCAGAACAGTAGTCTTTTGTTTTCAGGGACGCTCTGGGCATATTTCACAATAATTTCCTCTCTTGTGTCCTTGGCAAGCCAGGAGGGGAATCTCTGATCCTTAGAAAACATGGCAGGGTTCCTGGTTGTAAGGCCTCTAGAAATATGAAGGCCCCTCTGCCACTGTGGTCTTGAGGCATTTCTCAGTCTTCTGCTAGTGTCCAGTCAGAAGTCCATCAAAATCACTAGGTAAGTGTTCCTGTCAATTTAGGGTGAGTGTGGCTTCTATTCCAGGTAGGCAAATCTTGGCTGAAACTCTTTGTGTGATCTTGTGCCTCTGGGTTTCAGGGTGGTCTTTTGTGAGGCTACTACAACAGAAGACCACAGTCTGCGTGGTTTAAGCTACAAACATTTATTTGTCACAGTTCTGAAGGTTGAGAATTCTAAGGCCAGAGTGCTGGCTGACTGAGTTCCTGGTTAGGATCTTCATTTTAGGTAGCAAATATTGGCTTTCCTGGTACCTTCCAATGATAGAGAGAGACAGAGAGAGAGAGAGAGAGAGAGATCTGATCTCTCTTCTTGTTTTTAGAAGGGTACTAATTATCTTGTGGGAGCCACATTGCCAGGACCTCACCTAAAATTAATCACCTCTTGAAGGCTCTGCCTCCAAACACCATCACATTGTGGGCAGAGCTTCACGTTTGAATTTTGAGAAGATACAATTCATTCTTAGTTCTCTGATGGATCTGAGAAAAGTCCTTGATTTTTACTTTTTCCTCCCAAGTTTTCCCCTCTCCTGTAAGGGGAGAGAAATCAACAGGCATCCATCCTTCAAGGACATAGATTAGAAACAAAGGGGGAATGGAGGGGGAGATATTTTAAAAAGCTTTATTAAGGTAAAAGGCACATTGCCATGAACCTCCCTCAAAATACTCGCCATCTTCCAACACTTTTGTCCCTTGTTTTGCCACTTTCTGAACCAGTTCTGGCCCTGCTCTTTTGTCAGTGTCTTTCATTGCATTGAGTCAAAATGTTTACTCAATTTCATGGTCCTTTTGATTTGGGGAAGAACCAGAAGTCATACTGTGCCAGATGCCACTAATAAGGTGAGTGAGGACACACCATAGTGCTTTTCCAAGCCAGCTTTTCCATGGATGGCACTTGACAGCAGCATGCCCCACATTGTTGATTACACATTTTAAAGACACTCAGGATGTGTGTTTTTGCAGTAATAGATTTTTAAAAAATATTTGATAGTGACTGTATTTTTTGGTCACAATGTGTGTGTGTGTGTGTGTGTGTTCAAAACAGTAAGTTTCTCTTTAAGAAGAGTCTTTACTGATATTTTATTGTTTTTTATTACATATAGGACATTTTAAAAGACAAAGTGAACAGGCAATGTAGGTTGTAGAAGGGTATCTTTCTACAGGGTGTATTTTCATTACCTTCTTCGCACAACAAGGAGTATCACACCTCACCAATCACCTTGCTATAATTTCACAGATTGAGAAAATAGAAAACTGATGTGTAATCTATGAGGACTACTGCGTTGTATCCTTTATGCTAAACTGTAGATCCTCCAGACTCTGACAGAAAACCCATAGGAACCTACAGCACTGTACATTCTCACCCTTCAGGGATGTAGAACTCAAGTTTTATCCCCATCCCAGTGAAATTGTCAAGTAAGCTACTCAGCTTATGTTTCTCCTCAGAATCCTTTACTCAGTTCTACACAGAAAGAACCCCAAATGAAAAACAAACAAACAAACAAACAAACAAACTTTGGGGGTTTTTTTGTTCTATCAAATCATGGATGCTTAATGTTTTACTGTCTTTTTAGCTCATTAATCCCCATTTCACATTCTACTAGGAGTATGTCCAGAATTTCCTAGTCTAATACTACAATGATATGATTTTTTTTTAGTGGTTAAAATTTTTCTATCTTGATAAAAATTTAGTCTACCACCAAATTGTACCTGTAATACCTTCATATAAATGTAAGCTTTTTGGCCTGCCCATGTGCTTGCAAAGAATGATTTATTGCTGTGTTTCAACAATAATTATGGGCCACAGCCACGATTGTATCTTTCACATGCTTTTGCTCTGCTTGTCATTTGATCTTTCTGTCTTGAGAATTCAAACCTTTCTGTTTTTAAAGGACCTAAATCATATATTTTACAACCTTGTAACTCCATAGGTTCTAATACAGTGGCTGGCATTCCTCTGAACTGCTGTTCGTAATTTGATGGTCTGGGCTAGGGTACAGCTCAGTGGTACAGCACTTGCTTAGCATGCATAAGGCCCTGGGTTTGGCCTCCTGTACTGCAAAAAACAAAAGCAAAATTGACGCCTGCCCATTCGAGAAGTACTATTATGATATTCAGTATTTTCTGCTGGATGTTAGAAATTGATTTTTTTTTTTTTAGAAGAAAAATGCTTTTTTGACATTAGGTAAGCCATAGTATATTTGTATTTTTTCTTAATTCTAAACAGACAAAACAATAAAAATAATGATACAAGATTTCTAAGCAAGATAGTAGGAGAGTAATAGTGTTTAATACATTGTGTATTGTGTAGAAACTGACTTTATATTAAAGAAATTCTATTCTATTTTATTTTGAAAATTGAGGTTTACTATATTTGAAGATTAAAACTTTAAATTACTAGGCTGTCATTGTAATTTTTTTATTACAACAAAATAATTACATTCACTCATAAGACTGAGTCCAATTTTCTAGATATAATTAAAATGTTTTATTCAATATGTTTAAAAGTTATTTTTGTCTGGGTGGGTATTAGCAATTTCCTCATTTTGTAGTAATTTTTAATTTTTCCTTTTCTTTTGTACTTTTCACACTAAGCAATCTCTTGGGAGACACATTTAGTAAAGATTTATAACTGACATCATAAAGTAAAGAAGTGATTTTTATTTGACAGTGTGTTGTTATGATTTATTTAGTAACTGCATGTTAGCTGACTATGTCAAAATGAATTGTGTTTGGAAAACAGGTCGTGTGTAGGTTACATGTAGGTCACTAAGATTCTCATAATAAGAGAGATCAATAATGATGAGGATTTTCATGTTTGCTTGCCTTTATTGTGTTGAATTTCTACCAATGCTGCTGTTTATTTTGGTTGCAGATGGACTGATTGATATACATTTACAGAGTTTACTATGTAACTATAGATAACTGATCCTGTATTTCTGATTTATTATAGTGCTGTTTTAGAACTTCTTGTGAATTGCCATATGGGTAATCTTTCTATATCTTGGCCTTTATACATGAGTTGTTCAATCAATATTTGAAAAAGAAATTAGTGCTATTATACCTCTTCATTAAACGTTAGAAGCACTGAGGAAAATCTCCAAGTCCTGTGAGAAACTTTAATTCATTAACTCCATAAATTACTTAGGTTAGAGTACATTCCTAAATCATCTATCAACATGTCATTAAGTTCAAGAATCATCTGGTATAAAAGAAAAAAAATGTAATTAAGGTTTTTGGTTTTATTATATAAGACATATAACCTTAACTCTACTTCTAGATTTTTCATATACTCCATGATATAATCACATGTCTTTTATATTCTATGAGATTACTCTCTCACTGCAAGAGTCTTACTGATTATTGAACACTTGTCTTTTATTTTTATTCTACTCCAACAATCTTGAGAAATTGAAAAGCTTAATGGAATAATCTTCTTGTTTATAAAAGTGAGTTGGAAGAGCTGAGTCCCAGTTCAACAATATTCCAAGTTTCATTATTCTCAAATGCATAAATGATTTTAAAAAAGAAATTATGAGAAAAAGCAAAAAAGCTTCAGATAATATATCACACTTCCTCCAGGGTAGGTTATTTACTTTCATGTGCTGTTGAAGTGAGGCCTTTTGATGACTTAGCTAAATTATGGGCTTCACAGCCAGAAAAACCTGGAATTAAATTCTTGCTTTGCCACTTTGTAGCTCTGTGACTTTAGGTGCATAACCTCTATAATTTTCATTTTCCTCAATTGTGAAGTGGGTCCAAAAATAACTGTTTGACAAGGTTATTTCAAATATTAAAGCCGAATATACCTTTCAGCTATGCCTGAATATGCCTGACATTGAGCCACAAACTTTCACGTCAAAGACATTTAAGTTGATAATGTAGGGCACATTTGCTTCTTGATCTAGTCTTTATGTTACTTTCTCCCCAATTCTATGAATCCTAACCTTCAAAGCAATCGTATTAGGAAGAAAGAACTTTTGGGAGAGGCCTTAACATCTTTATAGCCCGTGTGAGCTACTTTCCCCCTTCTATCATATGAGAACACAGCAAGAAGATAGTATTCTAGGAACTGGGAAATGGGACCTCACCAGACATGGAGTTGGCCAGACTCTTGATCTTGGGCTCCCTAGCTTTTAGAAACAGATTTATGAGATATAACTGTCTGTTTTGTAAGCTACTCAGCTTCCGATACTTTCTTTTGGTAGCCCCAAGGTTACTAACTTCTTTTCTTGGAGGTTAACCCTAGTAAATCCTTCCCAAACCTTTCTTCTCTAAGTTTTGGGATTAAGTAGGCAGAAGGAAAAGATTGGTGTTTATCCACAAGCCAAAATGTGTAGAGTCAAAGACCATACACATAAAATTAATTTGGTGTGCACTCGAAGTACTGATTCCAGTCCTTTTCGCTTTCATCTGTAAGCTCAGCAACTCAGAAATCTACATTTTTTAACAAGTGCCTCAATTAACTCTGACTTAGCTACAATGCAAAATCTTTAAAGGAAGACATAAATCTTCATGTAATAATGTTTTTAGAGAGAAGGAGGCATTTAAACTCATGCATTTCCTCATGAATTGTTACACTATGTGAAAAATCTTAATAGTCAATTGGGGGAAAGTCTCCTAGGCAAAGGAAATACAGTTGAAACCCGATAGCATCCACTGGACTTTTCATTTATGAGGTAACACAGCATCAACCTCATGCCTCATTTGCAAACACTCTGAATATTTTCCCCTTAAATGTTGAAACCCCAAACAGAATCTTGGCTATGTTAGATATGAAAAAAATTCAGCAAGTGAAATACAATAGTCCAAATCTGGTAAATCAGTTTAATTTAATAAATAGTCAGAATGTATATTTTTCCCAAATAACAGGGGCTTGAAAAGTTGAAGATACCCCGTATGATCCAAACTGATGCCTTTTGTCTGCTGTATCACTGTACATATGTCCTATATCTTTGTCTTAATTTAGTTTATGAAGCTTTATAAAGTTAATACATGCTCAGTTAAAGATCCAAATTTGGCTGAAATGTACTGAAAATCTCAGATCTACAACCTTACAATTCCAGAAGGAATAACTGCTAAAAGTTTTGAATGTGCCAAGGAAGATATTTTTATTAATTACACAAAATATATATTTTATATTTTTTCTTTATAATGTCAAAATACAGTTTACTTATAGATCAGTCAGTAAAAAGCAAAAGTTGCCATTCGCAGACAGATGTCGTTTTATTTAACCGCTGGCTGTCACCCCCACTATGCATCTTTTCTCTCCAATCCCTTGAGGTGCCGAAATCACTGTAGTGACATCTATCTAAATCTATGAACTTGCATTAATTCTGGAAAAAAAGTGAGATCCTCTGAAGTGTTATATAATTAATCATCCAGCTGTTCACTTGGCAAGGAATCATAATTAGGGAATGTATTAGTCTGCCAGTGGCACCCAGGAAATAGAATCAAAAGCATGAGATCTGATTAGACAGCATGTTGCTATGGATTAGAATTGGATATCTGTAGACTGAATTCTCAACCCTGGTTGCGCATTTCCCTGATGTGGAGAGCTGGTAAACACACACACACACACACACACACACACACACACACTCTCGTGTGCATGTATGCACACCTGTTTCCAGGGTCTGGGTACTGGAAGTTTTAGTATGCAGTCTAAGATTGAGAAACAGTGCACTATATCAACCAACCAATCTGAAAGAATAATGAGAATGAATGGGCATCAAATTTTCAGGCAAATGTTCTGAATTTCTACAAAAACAGAGTTCATGGGAAGCTGGGCATGGTGGCACAGGCCTGTAATCCCAGCACTTGAGAGGGTGAGGGAGGAGGATCATTGTGAGTTCAAGACCAGCCTGGGCTACAAAGTGAGCTGCAGGCCAGCCTAAACTGCACAGCGGGACCCTGTCTCAAAAAAGAAAAAAAAATCCCCCAAAACAAACAAACAAACAAACAAAAAAACCAGAGTCCATGGGGCTGTAGAGATGGAATGGGAAAGGGTGTGTTGGACAGGGCAATGTGGAATACATGCACTTTTTCTTATCAAACCCTCAGTAAAAAACATCAACTATTTTGAAGATGATATGCAATGTACTAACCATTGTTAGTGTCCTGTACTCTTACTTTGAAATTTGGTAACATTGTTTTTATTGTTGTTTTTTCTTTACAATAAAAATAATTTTGACCAGCAGAACAAAAACTTTCTATAAAGATTTGATTATTAGAGTCTAGATATCTGTGGGATTAAACACTGTTCCCTGTTTATTTTCTGCAAAACATTATTTTAGAAATGTGTTCTATAAAAACAATGATGATAAAAAAATCAGCAACAATGATAAAAAAAATTTGGGGAGAAGACAGTTTTGTGACCAAATTTGAGATACACTAGGTAACTATCCTTGTCTTAGTGATACAGCACAGTCACATGAGAATGTTCTCTGAGAGGCTGTGTAATTGTGAAACCTGTTGAAACTTGGTTTTTCAGCCCAGTCTTCTCCAAACATAAGCATCTGACAAGCATCAATTATTGAGAACCAGCTTGGGCCAAGGAGTGTTCTTAGTATTTTGGATAGAAGGCAGTAAAGGTCTCTGCTTCAGTAATACCTGCCTTCTAGTAGGATACTATCAACAAACCAGCAGGTAATAACCAGACAAGCAGAGACTTCCTCCCAAAATAATGAAAAATATGAAGAGGATAAAATAGGAAGAGCTATGTGGAGATGCCAGGTGCACTATTTAGAAACAAGGTTGAGAAAAGGTCTCTTGAGTGGTAATAGTTTAGCTAGGATTTAAAATGACTGAAGGAGATTACTGTGCAAGGGTCTGGTGGGGCATTTTTAGAATAGAGTCAACTACCGGTGCAGTGGCGCTCAATGGAGCACAGTGCAACTCATTCAGAGAGAGTGATGTGGTTAAATTCAGTGGACGATGTTATGTTTGGGTGAGGAGTTTGGATTTTAAGAGTGAAGCAAGCACTCAGACAGCATACTTTAATTTACCTCCATGTATCTTCTTGGCCATTCACAGGGGAAGAGATTGAGGACGTGGGTGGTGGTGGGGGGGGGGGTAGAAGAATGAACACCATCAAGAAGAGTCTCTTGAGCTAGTTCTTGAGACATTACTTCATGGAACATGGTGGTTGTAGGTGAAATGAAGACTGTTCTGGCTTATATTTCAGTGGGGCTTTAGGAGGTGACTTGACCATGGGTGTTTAACACTGGGTCATGGACATGTGACACCTGATCATGAGTGCATGATACAGAATTAGTTCATTGATGGGTTTATAGCTGTGTGTGATGCTGGGAGGTGTGAGACAAAATAAACCTTTTCTCCTTTAAATTGTGGGTGTCTAGCCGGGCGTGGTGGCGCACGCCTTTAATCCCAGCACTCAGGAGGCTGAGGTAGGCGGAGCATTGTGAGTTCGAGGCCGGCTTGGGCTACAACGCGGCGCAAGGCCGACCTGAGCTACATAGTGTGACCCTGCCTCAAAAAACCAGGGCCGGGAGTTTGGCTCAGTGGCTTAAGCGCCAGCCCTGGCAGGCGCAAGGCTGTGAGTTCAATCCCCGGTGCTGCAAAAACAAAAACAAAAACAAAAACAAAAAAAAAAATTGTGGGTGTCTGTTATTGTGTCTCGGTAATGAGAAAGTAATTAAGACAGAGAGAGGTGCCCATATTTTGGATATGATTTGGAGGTGCCATCACAGATGTGCTTGTGGTATGTAAACCTGAAAATTGACTATAAGGTGAGTGGGGGGTGTAGAGAATATATTATTCAGGGAATCAAATTAAGTTGATTATGAAACACTCAAATTTCACTTTGAAAGTGTTAGAAAATACTTTGAATAGATGCTGGTAATGGGATATTTGCAAAATAGAAAGAAAAACACACAAAGGAACAGAATTCCTGAGCCTTAGGGCTCCTGAAGTGTTTGTCTATGCCCGTCCACCATGATTTGATCATGGTAGAGGAACCCACCATGAGCCTACATATGAACATTATTCCTCATGTTGTTCCTATATATGCTTATTTTGCAGTTAGAGAAAGAGGAAGAAGAGGAATAGAAAGAAATAGAGGAGAGTGAGGGGGAGAAATAAAAATGAAATTTAAATTATTGAAAACTACTGCTTCTTGCTGACTTCTACATATCTGAAATGTGTCATGCAGGAGAAAATAAAAGTGGCTTAGATGTTGAGTGCTGTAGCCTGTAGGATTTGCAGGTGAGCTATGTGTTAGGTAATGCCTTCTAATATTGTGGAAAGCACCCAGCTCCTGCTCTTTCTGTATAATGGTTTTGCAAACACCAGAGGTTTTCTTCACCTTTCTGACCTTTTATTTCTTCATCTGCAATTTGCCCATGCTGGCTCAGCATCATCCTGAAGGTCTCTCTAGCTTTTGAATTTTAGAATCTGTAAGTCTAATTACAGGACTTTTCAAATTCTTATTGTCCCCAGTTTCCTTTAACAATGCTGAACACTGTATTGGGCAGTGTGCTGATGAAGCTTAGCACCCTATTTTCACAGTATAGTTCCTACTTGAACACTGGGGGTGCTTTTGTTTATGAGTATGTGAGACAGTGCTACAGCTGGAACTTGTCATAACTTCACTCAGTCATCAAGGATATGAGAAACTTCTTGGCTGAATTGTACAACAGTTTTTCAATTTTTTCTCATATTTTGGTGCTATCACAATAGCAGCCACAGACATGATGCACTTTTATGTTTAATCTGCATTTTACAGAAGGAATCATTTTTGAGGGTATTATACATAGTCAAAAGCTCATTTAATGGGTATAGTGAAATTTCAAGTACTCTTAATAAAAAGTTGAGGCAATAGTAACTTCTATGGATAGAAAGACATTATAGAAGAACTCTTCGTATGTTTTTGTTAAAGATGGTGACACTTTTCATAGTGAAAAAGTAAATCATACATTGCTCAGAGACATTATAAGTGAGAAAGCGAGATGGATATTCTCCAGATATATTGATTTCATTCTTTCCCTTTTCTTCTAGGGTTTTTCAGGGAATGCAAATGCAGACAGTGTAGTGTACTATCGGCTCCAGCCATCTATCAAAGCCAGATTTCTACGCTTCATCCCTCTAGAATGGAACCCCAAGGGCAGAATTGGAATGCGAATCGAAGTGTTTGGTTGTGCATACCGTAAGTGCTTGTTTCTCCAACACACTAAAATGGGTATCAGAGGTGATGTTTAAAAGCTAAAATGCAAACTGAAATTGAATTTTTAGATATATAAAGAGGTATAAAGACAAGGATGACATTTGTGGACTTTTTTTTGTGCCCATACATGTATTTACCTTATTGTTCAATTTTAATGTTTTAATTCAGGGATGAAAGCATTTTATAGATACATAGGTGTATGATACAGGGATAGATATATGTTTGCAGATACATATTTGTAGATCTATTTGAATGGATTTTTTCCAAATATAATGTTATTGACTAGATCTTAATCTTCAAATGTAAGAGATTTCCTTCAGGGGTTGTATTTGTAGATGTTTCATTTAGACTCCTAAATTTAATGAGAGATAGTAATGCATTTAGTATAACCAGTCAACTGTTACGAAACCAAAAAATGTTTTTCTTCTAGCCTAAAAATAAAATGTCATGTAATTCATTTTAAAATATGCTATGCCCTCAGCATAAATTAATAGAAAATGTAAAGACCACTGCCAGAGTATAAAATGTGTTGGAAATATTTTCACATAAAAAGGTAGAAACCACAGATTTCACTTAGTCTCCTCTTAATGAGGCATTTTATTATATCTTTTTGTGTGGAAGGGATCTAAGAGTTATTGATAGTCTACCTCAAGCCACAACATCCTGTTAGATGATCTTTTATTATAGAACAATGTGTTAGTTAATATGATCTACAATTATCAGATGAACAGTCTGAGGTTTGGGGAGATTCAGTAATTTGTCTGGTACCTCACAACTAGTACATGAATGTATCCAGTGAAGAACTTGAGACTTTTTAATTTTACCACTTCATTTCTTCTAATAAACATATATTTTTTAGATATTCTGAAGTCTTTTTTCCCACTCATATTCTATCCCTTTGTGATGTAGTTCCAAAAAGATTCTAGTTTACCTTTTCTTTTTTCACAACAAAGGCAAGCATGTTGTAAAGAAGTCAAGTGACTTAATGCTGTTTAAACTCTACCAGATAGAGATACCATATTGCACACATTGCTCAGGTCCTTGGATAGTTAGTGATGTTTCTGGTACCCAACTCTACCATCAAAGAATCCTGAAACTCCTTTGTTCCCTCTAGTGACTTCAGAGTAATAATAATAATGATGACAACAACCATAAGTATAATAATAGAATTAGAAAGAGTAATATTAATAGCATTAATTTGCATAATTTTATGAATGGAATAATATTGTCTGAGTGCTTATTCTATGTTCTCGAAGGCTTATTATATACACTATACTGTACAGTTTATGATTTCTCAAAAGAACCCAAATAAATATTTCTAGATAACTATGCTACTCCATTTCCCCATTTTGCAAACGAGATAGCTAAATTTAGAATGGTTGACTTGCTCATGCCACATAGACAGGAAGTGGCAGAACTGGGTTTGCAGCCAAGCCCAGGACTCAAGCTTCTGCCCTCTCCAGCTGTTGGATCGAGGAGCTGTTGGATGCCATTGGACAGTTTGCGTCTCACCATCTGCCCAACTGAACTGCTGGCTTTCTTGGCTTCAGCAGTGCAGCTTACCTACTTCAGTTATGTGTTAGCTCCTCACTTAACAATTATCACGTTTGGAAAAGCAATCTCAAAAAAGTCTCACTCTTAGCTAATTCTGGGACCTAGAATTCAGACAGTCAGTCTTATTTGTCTTTGGGCCACAGAATCTAACAAAGCTCGTGACGCATAACGGAAAATTATCAAAACAAATTTTAAAATGTTTTCTATTTCTAGTATATTCTCTACTTGATGTCAGCATCCACCTTACAAAACATTTATTTAGCACATCATAATGAGAGTTAGCCATTGTTGTGTATCATATGTGACTTTTTAGATATTTTCTTACTTAACCATTAAAACCACTTGTTTGACAAGAGGAAAATGAGTCTTTGAGCTAATAAGCAATTTGCGAAATTTCACATACTTAATGTAACATTCAATCTCGGCTGTAAATTCAGCGTTGCTTTCTGAACACCGCTCATGATATTCATATAATAGTGACTCTGAAAGGTTTGTTGTGTTCTCTATTGCCGGGTAACTTGGGAGGACTGCATTGCTCCTTCTTTTCTTGGATCTGGACTTTGTGGAGCATTCTCTTGGCTGTCTTTGGCATGAGCACACTGCTTACATATTTAGTGAATGTCCTCTTCTCATCGGCTCAGGGCTGAATGCCAACGTGATTTTCAACTCAAAATTAATCACATGTGAATAACAACTGGAGTCAATGTAAAATGATGATTGTATAATTTTAAATTATTATTAAAGGAGAAAAAGTCATACACTTACTGAAAAAATATACTCATAAATAACCTAAAATGAATCCAAGAGTGGGTTGGGTATATAAGGACCTTGTAGGAAACTGTTTGAGCAAATGGACTTTAATTCCTTGTATATGGCACCACCATACTCATTGTCCATCTACTCACAGCACCAGCCTTGCAAAAATATAAATGTATTAAACAAGGTACTACTATGTAGCTATCGTTTGTTGAACAGTTATTGTTTATCAGAGACTATTCTGATTTAGTCCCAACAATCCAGTGAAGTAGAAGCGTGAATTTCATCATTTCAGCCAGGACTAAGAGGAGATAAACAGAACTGTCAGCTGAATGAGCCATTGAGCTTGCTGTGAGTTCCCTGGCATAGGAATTGCTAGCTGGCAGCCCTGGCTTTCTTGCCCTCAGAAGAAAGGGCTCAGGTGCTATCAGCGCAAGCATTCAGCTGCAAAATTTTGGCTGCAAATCCTTGTGAGTAGCACACATCCAAGATCAGGCTGAATTTTCTCCAGTCACATGAAACTATTTTCTTGCAGTCTCTACAAGAAAAAAGTGGTGTTGGGGTTAGGGGCAGGGTCTCTTTCTTGGTTTACAGCCAGGGAACTCCCATCCATGCCCAATTAAACAGACCTCTTCTGAATTTGGGGAACCCTTGGGGAATTGCATGTGGCTTCCCAGTCTCTTCTGCCCACTCCTTCCCACTGTGTCATGTCAGTGTGACTGGTGGGTAGGCTTTTGTCTGAGCCATTTACTCAGTTATTTACATTTCCTAACATAGAAGGGAGTGAACCTTAGAGAAATGAGGAACTTCGCTTAGGATCACACGACTTGTTTTAGACCTAAGCTTTAAAACTGGTTACATCACTTCCCAGAGCTGGTGTTCTTGACAAACTCCATGAATCATGAATAAATTCACCATTTAAGCATGTACATACAGACACTTGCTAAAGGAGCATTTTATTGTGTGTTGGGTATAAGGAGAGATACTAAAGCAGTCTATATTTTCTCAGTGAAAATGGTCACGTACAGTGTTGAAAAATTGAACCCACCAAACGCAAAATATTGTATTCAGAGTGAGGGTGATGGATACAGTGATTGACACATTGAAATTAGCATAAGAATGTTTACAGTAGTAGGTTAGAAAGCAGGTTACAGATATTTTCACATGGGAAGCTGGGAGGAGAACCTAGGTAGGAAACGTAGCCATTCCCAGGCCGACTCGGGACTGAAGACTGCGGAGCTGCTCAGTTTGTATTTGATCAAAAGAAGGGGTGCAGGTAGGAGGGGTACAGGTTGGAGGGATAAATTTGGAGGCAGCAGTTCATTATGAAGCTTTTGCTCCTCATTGTTCAAGAAGTGAGAACTCCAAACTAGAGCGGTTATCAGTGAAGAACTAGGCAGATTCAAAATATACTTAGGATAGTGATTAGATAGAGTTTGGTCATTGTGTGTTAAACAGGAGCAGAGTTATTAGATTTGAACACGTGTCTGAAAGGTGGCATCATTGACTAGGCCATGGCACTGGAAAATAATAGGTTCTAGAAGGGAACTGGAGTGATAATTATTTCTATCTTTGAGCCACTGAGTGCAAGTACATGTGAAATATGGGATGTTGGAACTCCAAGCCTTTAGGTTAAAGAAATAAAATTGAACCCTAAATATCATTATTGTTAGTGACTCATATCTCTGTTAATAAAAGTATAAGGTGCTATGTTTGACTACACACATCTTGAAAAGTCAGAGTGCATTTCAACTATAATTAGAGCAAGTCCTTTGGACTATTTTTCGGTAGTATAAACATTTTTTCCTCTCTTCTTGTGCCTAATAGGTGTGTTTGCTGAAGTAACAGATGCAAGTGGGCCCCTGTGATTACTGCAGGGATGTGGCTATTGTGAGAAACACACATAATTTTACTGTCATCTACCCCAACGAGTGAGAGCAATAACTTGTTATGAAAGGACATCAAGTGAATGGAAAATCCGTATCAAAGAGCGTGTTCTACTTTTATGTCAGTAAACTTGAAGTTGTTTCCTGAGTAATGAGTGAAGTAGGAGCTAAATTTTATGGGATCAAAGGGAAAATATAAATTTTAGATATCTTGGTTATAGCAACTGTGAGCATGTTTATAGATCCAAAGAGATGTACGGAAGGAAAAAAAACTGATGGAAGAAAGGAAGAAAAAGAAAGGAAACTCTTGAATGATAAGGAAATATTTCTCTGCTAAATGTTACAAAGAAAAACAAACAATGGTAAACAAAGGCAGGGGAAGGAAAATAACTGGGTGAAAGTGAATGTATCTGACAGGAGATAATGTTCTTCAATTAAGCCACAGGAGATAATGTTCTTTAATTGTGAATGAATTGCTAAAGCAATTGCCCTTAGCACAAATTCTAATTTTTTTCTGTAGTTCCAGTGTAAATATTCTAATTTTGTAACCCACGATCTTGTTTTCTTTAAGAATCAAAGCTTCCAACTGTCCAACCATGTTGAGTTAATTTCCATTTCTCTGAGATGATTTCATGATTTTTCCAGCTTTAGGGACTTTGCATGATGCCTATTACCATATTCCCTGCCTTCATTCCTCCATCTAGACAGCTCTCTTACTTGTTCTCTTTTCTCAGCACAGAACCAATTTCTGACAACTTCCCTGGTACCTCACTTTCAGATTGGAGGATATTTCCAATCATCACACAATGATCTTTCTTCTCCCAGTCATAGCAAACTCCCATTGTACTGGGTTGCAACAGATGTCCTTTTTGCACAGATGAATGAATGGATACAGATTGGGTTGGTGAGTCTCAGGAAGACCTTCCCTCCCAGCTCTTCACATTTAACTGCCTCAGGATCAGGAATTTTTAAAAGAATTTAAATTTCATAATAGAAAAATAATGAAAGTTGAAATTGGACAGGATCTGTATTAGTTACTTTTTCTGTAACGCTAACAAATACTTGAGAAAATGAACTTATAAGGAGAAAAGGTTTATTTTGTGCCCACGGTTTTGGAGATTTCAGCGCATGATTGATTGGCCCTGCTGCCTTTGGGCCAGTGGCAGAGAAACACATCTTGGCAGCAATGTGTGGCAAAACCACTTCCTTCATGTTCAGGATGTGAAAAAAGAGAGAAGGACATGTGTCCAATGAGTGAAAGATACTGTTCTAGACCTACCTCTTATAATTTCCACCATTCCCAACAGCACTACTTTGAGAAAGAAGCCTTGAACACATGGACTTTCAGGAAACACATATGATCTAACCTAGAGCACTATCAATAGTACATTTCAACTTAGAAGTCGTACATAGGAAATACAAGAAAGCAGCACAGCAAACACATGTACTCATCTGGGTGAAAAATCTGCTGAAAGACAGCTAGGTAGTAGTCTACTTAGAATGCTGACCCCTCACACCTCATGCTCAGCTAGGAGAAAAAAAGTGAAAAGTAGTTAGATTTATGAAAAAGAAAAGCCATAATTGAATTTAGTACATATTTGTTGAGTACCCCCATGTGCTAATTGCTAAAATCTTGATCAAGATGAATTAGACACAATTCTTGGTTTTATATTATTTATCAGATAATACAATAGCTAGTGAATCCTATTGTATGTCAAGGTATAAAAATGAAGATAGCTACTGATCAGCCTAAAATATGAAAGAATAATTTCTGTCATTCATTGCAAAATTTATAGCTTTTAGATTTTTAACTTGATATGTGGAATTCTATTACTCTTACAATAAAGTTATCTCTTCTAATACTAGAAAACAAGGAGCAATGAAAGCCCATAAGAATCATGTCAGAAGAATTTAGGGCCAATGGAGGAGGCTTTCACTTATTCAAAGGCAGAAATATTTTAACATCAACAGGAATAGTAAGTGCGAAGGCTTGAAATGTATTAAATTTATCTGAGTTAAACGTTTCTTGGTAACAATTCTTTAAAAGCCCCATTGGTGACCAGTGGGAGACATTAAGAATCCAGCTCCTTATTTTGAAAACTAACGAAGAGGAGAAAATATCATGTCTCCTACTTTTCCTATGTAACTGGTACCAAGGTAACCAAATAGAAGAAGAGAGTTTCTCTTTAATAAAAATCATTTAATAAGTAAAAAGTAATGATAGAATTTAGAATATGTCCAGCTTGGAATGCTATGCAAGTGAGCCAAGATAACTATAAATGTTCATGAAAAGAGAAATAATTTACTTTTTGGTGTATCGTGGTAGCATAGTTTTTATTGGACTATCTATAAAAAGTGTTGCATAAAATATGTCTTAAAAACTGCTTCCAAGATTTGAAATTCAACTCAAACAGGTAGAAACTTGAAAGAAGGGATTCTTTAGAGAAAGAAAGTAAACTTTGGGATATTCACATCCAGCTGGCTTTTTTTCTAAGGACAAGCAGAAAGTACATGAATTTTACTTGGATGTGGGGTCAGAAGTCCAAGTTTGAGATTGCCTGAGGGGCTAGAAATTAAAGAGGGGATGCTCAAAAGAAGAAAGTCAGAGAAGGAGAGCCTCAAATCTTGCCTATTCAGTTCTCTCAATCTTTGCTGGTTTTTGAACTTCACATTTCTAAGATAAAATATCGAGAATCCCAGGAGAAAGCAGGAAGCAGGAGATTAAAATCCTGAAAATTTCAGCATCTTCCTGCTGCTGGGAAGACTACCTCTGGAGTTTAAATTCTAACCATTTAGAGGGATTTATTAAACATGTCGAACTTTGAAAATGACAGGCCACAAGGACACTGCTTTTGAGTTAAAGACCACACCAGAGGATCTGTGGTTATGTCGTAGGGCCAAATACTAAATCAAAATTGACCTGTCTCAACGAAACTTGGACGGAAGCCTTCTCATGGTCAAGGTGATGTGTTAGTAATCCCTCTTCTAGAGAATCACTTCCGTTTACTTCTTCATTCGTCTCCCAAGCCATGCCTTCCTGTTTCCCATTTTTTCCTGATTCCTACTTACGTATGTGTTCACTTATTCAGCTTGAATGTCATTTCCTCAGAGATGTTCCTGATCACCAACCTAATTTTAATCTTTCCTGTAACCCAATTCTTTTCTTTCTTGCATTGCCTGTAGTTTCAAAATCTATCTGAGGATAGTTATTGCTTCTGAAATAAGACGGAATCTCAGTGTTTTGATTTGAATTAAAATGGCCAGAGATGTTGAACCTTTTTTATGTATTTACTGGCCATTTGTACAAATGAAACAGTTAGAGTAAAAAGTATGTATCTGCACATAGGGGATGATTTTCCTGTGTCTTTTTCCTTTAGAGTGGGGAATTCATGAGGACGAGATACTTCACTGTTGCATGGTTATCCTTAGCATGGTCTAAGCAATAATGATTTGCTAAATAGATGAATTAAGGAATTTGAATTAGCTATGATAAACACAGAATAATTAATATATATATAAAATCACAAATTTATTACACTCACACAGTAGCCATTGACTAAAGATAGCTCAGAAAACTATCTCTGAGATGAATGCATGAGATTACAGACATTCTTGATAGTGAAATAATAATGATATAAAATAATGAATGTCAAGGCATTCTGATACATCCATTTGATCTTCACAGTATTTTTGTGTATCATGAGAGTCTAGAGTTATTCTCTATGTATTTCAAGTAAAAAAACCAGGAATCAGCATTTAAGAGACTTTGATGACTTTACAGAAATTACAAATAAACATTAGAGACAGAAATCTAACGTATATACTCCAGTGATGCACTCGAGTGTCCTTGACAGGGTAGATGTTACTAATTTTGTATCTATTTAGGAGGTTAGTTTAGATTGATCTTTAAGTGGCAGTGACCATGTTGGTCCCCATAAGTACCCACCCCAGCATGTTATTACTGACCTTATTAACTCCAGCTATTTAAAACTGTGATAGTGAAGTCACTTTTTGCTGTGGTTCTATGCAGCACTTGCTTCTGTGTCTCCTTCCTTTTTATGGTATTAATTTTAGTTGTTTTAAACTTAAGACTCTCTTAAATCATTCTGTATTCTCTTATGCGCCTATGCAAAAATAGTACAACCTATTTCCTGTTGATTTCTTGAGTGCTTGGCCTCTCCTCTCCATTGTTTTAAAAACCCAGCTTAGTAATGTAGATCTCAAGTGCCAATACATCAAGCTGTTGCTTTAATATTTCACTATGTAATAGTTTAACAGTGACTCGGTCTGATTTATGTTTCTTAGAAGTCAAAATTGGACCTCTGTTTGTTTAGTAATTCATGGGTAATAATTTTCAGATAAAGACACAGTACGATCAGTATTTAAGGCTGACTTCATGTTTAACCGAGAAGAGTTTGGGCTATAGCTCTTTTCTCAAGCTGATAAAAGATCTACATTATTTTTACTTTGGTCTTTGAAGGTAGAACACTTATTCTGTTTATATTTTGGCAGTGTTTTTCAAACAACGGATGGAAGACTTTTCAAGAAGAACCCTTTTTCTATTTCAAGAAGAACCCTTTCATCACCTTTAAATAACTTTAATTTTCTATTACTGGAAGGTTGGATTTCTAGTTCATGTACTTTCTATTTTTTCTCTCTTGAAAGTTTTTTTGGTCACCTGACCTCATCAATAATGCCATAATTCATAGTTTAACTCTCAGAATCAATTTGTCCCTGAAATGTTTAGGGACAAATCTCTCCCACCTCTACAACTTTCTGCAAGAACCAACTGTAGTATAAATAAATAAAACATATTCATTTCCATGATACAGTTGAATAGGCCATGAGGTGGTTCATTTTCAGAGAATAGGTTTCAGTAAGCTACTTGTTCTTCCTGTCAAAGAGCCTTATGCTGTTACCTGCCTCATAATCACTCAGGATTCCAGAGTCCCTCTTTTCCAGCTTAGACTTCCAGAGATTCTAATTTGGTTCGGCAATGCAGATCTCAAGTGCCTATATATCCTGTCGTTGCTTTAATATTTTACTCACTATGTAATAGTTTACTAGTGACTCAGTCTGATTTATGGCTCTTAGACGTCACAACTGGACCTCTGTTCAGTAATTCATGGGCAGTAATTTTTAAATAGAGACATGGCATGAGCAGTGTTTAGGGATTATATCATGAGGAAGAGTTTTGTGTCTAGCCCTTTTATCTAGTGATAAAAGAGGTGGTGGACATCAGGAGAGATTCAAATGTTTACGGAAGTCTCAAGGGATTCTTCAGCAAGTGCAAGGTCCTGAGTTCGATTCCTGGTACCTGAAACAACAGCAACAACAGCCAAAAAAGAGAGAGAGAGAGAGAAGAAATCTTCTCAGTTGATTCTAGTATGGCTGCACCAGGGAGCTTAATTTAAGAAACCTTACCCTTGGATATATTTCTTAGTAATCTAATTAGCAGGTGGGAAGCACATTGCTTTTTTAATTGACAACCCCTCAAAATTCGAGAAGCTTCAAATTTCTGGAGCAGGAGGCAAAGCTAGAGAAAAATACCAGGTCCAGTAGAATCTATTAAAATGTTGAGTGTGCTTGCATGTGAAATGTGCTGGGGTAGACATGCAGTTTGCTGCTCAAGGAAATAAAGCATTTCTGCAATTTAGTTAACATCTGTCTTAAAGGCTGAGGCAGATCAACTCTCTTGCACATCTTAGAAATCATTCGGGATCTTGCCTAATATAGAAGCAAAGCTCTGAACAAAGGCATGAATAATCACATCTCAGGGATGTGTGTCTTCCCCAATAGACTGTAAGCTCCTTGAAAAAAAAAGGTGTTCTTTGTTTTTATGCATTACCGTGTCTTCCACTGTGTTCACAGAAAGATTTCCATAAATATGTGCTGCGGGAAGGAGAACCAGGCACGCATTTCAGCAATGCCCCTCTGACACAACTCCTGCACAGGCCTTTGAGTGTTTTCTATTGAAAAGCTTTTAATTCCACAGGAGAGATCACATTTCTCTATCATGTAAATAAAGCAGGCTATATTCAGGGTCATAGGGAAAATGGATATGAGAGTATGGCCTGCAGACTTTGTCAACCTCTTCTTTCTTTGATTCTTGCTGTAAATGAGCAGATGTGAGATGGAGGCAGCACTGAGGAGGATTCAGGTCACTGGTAGTTGCCGTGGTGTCAGCCCAGGCAGGAACTGACAGAGAAAAAGCCGCAGAACCCACAGATGGCTCCAAATCATTCTTATTGCATAACTCCGCAATGGCATTCTTGGTAATTAAAAGTCTCTTGTGCACTTCAGAAAATCACTGGTATATATGCATTTATTTATTTATTTATTTATTGGTACTGGGAATCGAACTTAGGATCTTGCACTTGCCAGGCAGGCGCTTGTGTCACCGAGCTATATCCCAGACCCAAATCCCTGGTTTTTAGAGTCACGAATACATCAAAGTCATTTAATCATTTTTGCTGATCCTTTCCTTGTCAATGTTCTAATAACAAATAAGAGCATCACCACTAGTAGCTGTTAACGTTTACTGATTCCTCATTATGTGCCGGCTTCTAAAAATTATGCATATATACAGTCATACAACAATCCTATGCAGAACATGCCATTATTAGTCTCATTTACAGATGAGGAAATGAGGACAAAAAGAATGAACAACTTGTGGTAGAATAATGCTTGCCAAAGATACTAGTCTTTGAAACCAGTATATGTGTCATATTACCTTGTATAGCAAAGGCACTTTAAAGATACAATAAAGTTTCAGATCTTGCAGTAGGCAGATGATTCTGGTTTTTTCAGGTGGATCAATGTAATCACAAGTGTTCTTTTAAGTGGGAAGTGGGTGGATCAGTAAGAGAGAAAAAGAGAGACAGGGAGAAAGAGAGAGAGAAAGAAAGAAAGACAGGCACAGAGACACAGAGAGAAAGAGAGAGACAGAGAGAGACAGAGTGGGACAGAGAGAGAGGATAGACAGAGAGGATTTGAAGATGTTATGAAACGGGTCTTACACATGGAGGCATGGAGGAAGTGGTCACAAGCCAAGGAATGTAGGTGATCTTCATAACATGGAAAAGGCAAAGAAAGGGATTATTTCATAAAATCTTTGAAAAGGAAAGCAGCCCCTGCCAAAACCTTCAGCTTTTGAGACTTCTGAAATGTGGAATTATAAAATAAGAAATTTATAGTATTTTAAGTGACAGTATTTGTGCTTACTTCTACAGCAACAATAGAAAACCAGTATACGTGTCCAAGGTAGAATGGAGATTCGCACTGACACAGCCTAAGTGACTTTACTACGTGGGAAATCTGTGATATGTATTCATATAAATGGCTAACAAGGGAGCTAGACTAAAGCGAGGTGGACATGTCCAGACAATTTGCAACTCATTAGTAAAAAATTAGAGTTCATATCCTCCCATTGCATGACAGACCCACATTATTAAAAACTGATAATAATCCACTCATTGAAATATAACTTTGGTTAATAAACACAATAATAAACAAAATTACAATTAGAAAATTCATACTTCCCTTTAATCAAGTAACAAGTTTCTTACATCTTTGGAATGTAGGTCTTTTACTATTATAAATTTTAACTTCAGATTTTTCATTCTTCTGGTAGTCAATCAATACTTTTGCTTTATCTGTTTATATAACTCAAAGTTTTTTCCACAAAGGTATTTGACAAAAGAAAAAAATCTATTAGACATTCTTTATTAATTGAGATAGTATCATTTTGGATGTTTTCATCAACGGTGCTATTTTAAGAGTTTAATAATGTTCTGGGTGTGGGGGCGGCACACCTGTAATCCCAGCATGCGGTAGGCTGAGGCAGGAGTACTACTACAAATTTGAGGTCAGCCTGGGCTACATGGTGAGTTCAAGGCCAGCCTAGACTACCGAGTGAGACCTTGTCCAAAACAAATAAATTAATTAATAAATTAATAAATTAAAAAATAAAGAAATAAAAGTGACAATCTTTGTGGAATTAAAAAAATTTTCCCTAAACATTACCATGATGGCTAATATTTAAATGCTACTTTTGTGGGATGACTAAATGTATTTTCAAAGTTGCTAATGTTAAAGTAAAATTTTCCAAATCATGAAAATATTGCTCTTACTCAAATGTAGAATAAATATATAAGAAAGATGTATTTGATTCAGTAATGAACAGCTCAGATGAATGGTGAGAGTAGTTCAAAGAAAACTTAGAATGCTGAATGTGTACTCAGGAATATTTAGGTATCCAAGAAAGACTGTAGGAATAGTATTACTAGGTAAGCACATAAATAGTTAATGTCCAATGGTAACCTTTGGAGATGTATTTTCTGGTAGAAAGAAGTCATTTGCATTTCTACTGAACAAAAGTCTATAAATTAATATGTAACTTTATGACTCTGGCTTTAATCAGTGATAAGTAATGAAATCAAACATTTATAAATTTTATAAATTTACCTAGAATTAAGCCATATTAATATTTATCTATTAGAAAATGCCTCAGTGTCTCATTGATAAGATGCAAATGTCTTCCTTTGACTTTTTCCTACTTTTTCCAATTTCTTTTCAGCAGTGATCACTTTTAAGACAATGTGTTTGTCTTTCCAATCAACATCATTGGAGAACTAGGTACTAATGATGTATAGAATTTAAACGCTCTCTCCAAAGATCACATTTTCTCTTAAAAGGTCACCCTTTTATAGATACTTATCATTTACTTTATGCATGATAATTCAGTATTTTGTGATACTTTAAAGTCATATTTTTTCAAACTAATCAAAAAGGGGAAAATAAAATTAATAAACTTTTCTCTAAAGAAGTACAAATGGCCAATATGTACATGCAAAGATGTTTAGCTTCTTCAGCTATCAGGGAAATACAAATTTAAACAACTGTGAGATTCTGTTTTACCCCAGTCAGAATGGTTATCATCAAAAACACAAAAGCAACAAATATGGGTAAGGATGTTGAGAAAAAAAAAAAAGCATTTCTACATTGTTGGTGCAGCATATGCTAATACAATCACTATGGAAATTGTTATGGAGATTCTTCAAAAAACTAAAGATAGAAATTCCATTTGATCCAGCTATGGCTTTCCTGGGTATATTCTTGAAAAAATTAAAATCATCATACTGTAGTGACACATACATACCCATTTACAGCAACACAGTTGGCAATAGCTGAACTACATCAGCCTAGATGCACATAGATGGAGGGATGGATAAAAACACATGGTCCATACACATAATGGAATTTTTCTCAACCATGAAGAA
The DNA here is from genome assembly GCA_004363535.1 of Dasyprocta punctata. Classification (NCBI taxonomy): domain Eukaryota; kingdom Metazoa; phylum Chordata; class Mammalia; order Rodentia; family Dasyproctidae; genus Dasyprocta; species Dasyprocta punctata. The sequence continues at coordinate 43,486 of RJWM01002957.1, read as the reverse complement.
TGATTCACTCCACTTGTAGGAAAATGGCAAGATCCTAAAACCATAATGTCAATGAAATAAGTCAGATACAAAACATTAAAAAAATCACATGGTTCCTCTTATAGGAAAACTCAAAATTTAAATAAATTAAAAATTAAACTAAAATTTTTAAAATTAAAAATAATAAATAAAAGACTAAACTAAAAGAAAGAAGGTAGACTTTTTGGCAATGAAGAAGAGAAGCAGGAAAAGGAGGAGGGAGAAGGGAGAAAGAGAAAGGAGAGATAAAAATGGTAAAGATACACATTCTATACACCAAGAAATATATCCCACACTCCACGTATATACTGTAATAAGTGTACCAATTCTCCAAAGTGAATGCAATTGTTATGTATCACAAACATACACCAATAAAAATAAATTAATAAAAATGAAATCATTTTATATCAATGTTTGTGTAAATACCTTTTATAAATGTGATATTTAAAAGTGAGCTATTGCATGTTCTATCTAAACTAATATTGTTAGAAATCACCCAGAATTATTTTTTGTTTCACAAGAATTAATGTCTTCATATTACATACACATTACACGGTTACTCTGTGTACTCACATTCTGAATTAGACTGAGCTTTTTTCCCTAAGAGACGTTGTTTGTAGACTCATGAAATCTATGATGTGATGGTAGCCTGTGTGTTGATTTCCCTCCTTCTGTACTTTCAGCCCCCTTGGTGAGAGGAAAGCCTGCCTCATTTCAATTCTGAGCAATGACTTAATTCCTGTCACTCTCAGTTCTCAGCAATCCTCAGAGCTTTCTTTCATAACAATGAATGGGACCCTATTGGGAGAGTTGTGTAGGCCTCTTTATGTTCCAAGAGCAAAGTAGTTTATGCAGAAAAGTTATAGTCCTGGAAGACTGCAGCAAGGAACAAGATTACTGTGATTGATCTTATCCTTGAACCTGAGAACTGAGAGAGACCTTTATCAACAATCTTAGCAAACTGTCATACTTGCTTGATTCAAATGTCTGTTATAATCCATAATGGTGCTATGAACTTATTTGTTCACTTGCTAAATGTCGTCCATCTTTTCTGAGTCTGAGCTACATGAAGGTAGGGACCATGCTTGTCTTTGTTCACTTTTATCCCAGGCACTCAGCATGGTACCTCAAACATGATAAGCTGAATAAATTTTTCCTGACTGAATTCATCTAGTTGCATAGTGATACCCCTGCTAGGTGTAAAGTGGGCAACATTCTGAAAATGGCAAGTGGCTTCAGTTGAAGGGATGGAACAGTGCACCGTTGCTTTAGGCATCACTTGCCCAATATCTTTTTCGCTACCCTATTTTGCTGATGGAAATATACCAGGCACAAAAGCTTTAGGTGCCACAGAAGATGAATATGACCATTAAAATGTAATAATAACAATAGTAAAAAGAAAAGAAAAAAAATAGTGGGCTAAAGTAACATAGGCTAAATTTTTTTTTTGAAAAATATCTTGGTAGCTAATTCCAAAAATAGTCTTTGTCTAAAATAAAATCATTACTGTGATGGTGCCTGTAAGCGATACATTAGCTCAGAAAACTGCATTGCTCCAAATGTGTCAGCATTTAGAAGTCTGTCTTACTGAAATTTTTCTTAATTTATTATAATCTAATAATCATAGAACACATCATTTGTATTTGACACAGAGTTATGTTTTTACCATGAACATTCATTCAGCTATATAACAAGGAATAATTGTTCGGTTAACATTACTCTTTCTGAAGAAATGCAATGTTTATTCATGTGTACTTGGTGAATGAAGTCTTTATAAGTACATTAGCAAGATGTGGAAAGATACAATCTCTGAATTTTCAAAAGATGGTCACGTAAAATGGTGGAAAAAATTTGGGGTGGCATTATCAGTGATTTTCAAAACATGATGGATACTTTGAATGAAATGAGTATTTGGGCATATAAGTAGCTATAATAATTTTATCAAATGAAAGATGGTAAGTAAGCTATAATGCCATTTTGTTAACCACAAATCATCTTATCAGTTAAAAAATAGCTTCGTATTATATTGGATTTCTTTAACTTCATCACTTATTGTATAAATGTACTCTCAAGGATAATGGACTTAAAAAATGGCTTTGGTAAAATGTAGAAAATACTGCTAGAACTTCTGAGTATTACCAGTTCTTTTTCATGTCTCTTGTTCGAATCAGGCTGCATCTGATTTTGACAGATGTACTGTATGTTACTGGTGTAACATGACATCCTTTTTCAGATGAGCTGAATGAGAGTGATCCTGACAATGAGTAGGTAAGACACTGTCAGAAAGCTGAAAAACATGTCAGTGTCACAGTTATGACATACAGTGGAATAAACTTTACAATATCATTAAATTAATGTCTTTCCAACATCACCCTTGAGAAGGCATGAAGTAGCACTGCCCTTAAATACTATCATTGAGTCATGAAAATAATATGATAAGACAAAATGCAAAGGTCAGTGTAATATGTGCTTGAAGTGCTATTTTATTTTATTTATTTATTTTTGGTACTGGGGATCAAACTCACAAACTCATGCCTGCCAGGCAGAAGCTTACACCACTGGGCTAAATCCCTGGCTGAAGTGCTATTTTATGTGTAGACTAAGCGTATAATTTGTGTGTGGATCTCTTGTATAGCACACACGTGAAAGAATTCTAAAACATCAAAATCACTCTTTTTCCAGAGTCCCCCGCTAAAAAAACCATTTAATTTCAACATTTCAAGAACATTATTAAAAATATTGATCATGAAATATACAGTAATTTTTGGCTATTAATTCGACTCTTTTAACTAATTTTCTGGGTTTTTTTGTGCCCTGATAAGAAATAGCTTTGAATAAGAGAGAGAAATTAAATACACACTTAAGAATGTAGTTTTAGATTGTTAATTTTTTGAAAGTTGGTAAAGACTAAGATGGAATCCATCCTGGGTTTCAATGGACAATGAGACTTGGGCAGTCATGTTTGATCCACAGACTCACATACGCATTTAAAATGCTTTAAGGAAAAGTGTATCTATCCTTAGAATGACTTCTCGTATCTCTGTCTCTAGGATCAGAGGTGATTGATCTTGATGGAAAAAGTTCCTTTCTATACAGATTTGATCAAAAATCCCTGAACCCCATAAAAGATATTATTTCCTTGAAGTTTAAAACCATGCAGAGTGATGGGATTCTACTTCACAGAGCAGGGCCAAGTGGAGATCATATTACCCTGGAATTAAAAAGAGGAAAACTCTTTCTACTCATTAATTCAGGTAAAACCATTTGAGGAGGTGTTTGCAAATCTGATCATTTACTTATTACTTAGGTAAATTTATGCTTTTATAGTTTTTTTAAAAAAATAAATAGGTACCTTATTTTCAGATTCAAGGGCTTGGCTGTATGCCAATATTGCTCTTTCGTGTTAAAATGGTTCATATTTTGCAAATTGTATATGAATCTCAGGAAACTCCCCCCACACAGCTTTGATAGAGCGATATGGCTATTTTCTACCTTTATAAAGAAAAGGATGGGTCATTGAAAAATATTGCAGTAGTAAAAATAATGAGGTTGTAGCAAAGATAAAATTGACGTAGAAAATGTGCATGCATTGGGTAATAATAATAAAAAGAATTAACAGTGGAAGAAATTACAGCAAGGTTGAGAGATCATTATATTCAAATGTCAGGTGAATCCATAATAGTGTTTGGATGGTATGCGTGAAAGGGCGTTGTGAAATTATTGTGAAAGATGCTGGACCTCAAAAGGGAAACTTTTGTTTTTCTTCTTTTAACTGGGAATAATGGTGCTTTTATTTCTCTCTCTTCTCAGGTGCAGCTAAACTGCCCTCCGCTCACACCCTGATCAATCTCACCCTGGGCAGCCTGCTGGATGATCAGCATTGGCATTCTGTGCTTATCCAGCGTTTGGGCAAACAGGTCAACTTTACAGTGGACGAGCACAGGCATCGTTTCCACACACAGGGAGAATTCAATTACCTGGACCTCGATTATGAGGTGTGATGGTTACATTTCAATTAATACAGATGTTATGATGTGTATGCGGTTTAACTTCCCAGCAGAAAATATGCTACAGAGAATCCACCTTTACAGTAAATCTCAGGGCTAGGAAAACATTTCCCAGTGAGGGGGAACTCATGGTAACAGGTTTGGGCTGGTGGTGCCTGAAGCTTCATCTTCCTCACAAAACGTCAATTTCTCATTATGGCATAGGATCATCCTTTTTACCTGAAGTATGTAGCCACAGCTCTTCATAGGCAGAAAATTTCCTCACAGAGAGATTTCATTATCACTAGCAAACACAGGATGTGTTGCATGATTTCTTGTGTTACAGTGTACTCCGGAGCCGTGAAGATTGATGGGGAGAGTGTAGCAACAAACATTAATTAACTCATTACTGATCGATTCAAATACGAATAGCAATGTGTGCTAGAAATTTACACAAAATAAAGCATCATAATTAGTTTCAGTATTAAGCAGGTCAAATTTCACCATGGATATAAAGACATTTTTCTTCATGATGCAATAAATATCAAAACCAGATGTGACTGACAACTTGTATGGATAATCAAGCTCTAGTGTGAATAAAGACTGAATGCATATAAATTTGTTTTAAAGTTTGTACCTTAATTTTTTTCAGTGCATGGTGATGAAAACTTGAGCTGCGTGTGATGATTACAACTATAGTTGCTAATCATAATTACTTAAGCAGATTATCATAAAATCACTAAACAATATTATTGATGCCACTTTTCTTTCTAAGATCAGCTTTGGAGGGATTTCAGCACCTTCAAAACCAGTGTCATTTCCACATAACAATTTTCATGGATGTTTAGAAAATCTTTATTACAATGGAGTGGATATCATTGATTTGGCCAAGAAACAAAAACCACAGATTATCATTATGGTAAGAGTCTTCATGTGATGGGATGAGTGAAAACAGAAATATTTCTGCAGTAAAATTGCTCCATTATAGTTTCTCATATGATATGATATTTTAGAGATTGCTCGTATTTAAATTTTTCCTTGATTGGCAATATGCATAAAGGAGATTAATTATATTTAAAGGAATTATAATTCTCAGAACGTAATTTTACTCTTATTTGAAGTAAAGCAGTTATTTTTAACAGTTAATATTTTGATTTTATTGTGATATTTTTATTCCCAGGCAGCTAATTTCTTTTTACTTTGTAATTTTCTTAATAAGATATTCCCTGACCAACTCACCAGATAAGCATACTCAGTTTCCAGAATCAAATAACATGCATGCCTATTAGAGATATATTGGAAAAAACATGTATTTTGCCACGGTCACTCACAGCAAACAAAATGAATTGACTGGTACAACATTGCATCTGCCAATCTGTCGATGAACAGTAGTTTTACTCAGGCTGCATTATATTCTGGTCTATGGTAGTGTGGTGGAATGAAAACTAACTGTTGGTCATTGTTCAGTCAGGGAAGCAGTGCCAATGTGTACCTTGGGAACGGGGCATCTCTTAGGATTTGCATCTGAACATTGCAAGAGGAGTGTGGAAGTGAAGGTCTGGCAGGGTTTAGGTGGAAAGTAAGAAAAACCACTCATTCTGCCTGCAGTCATGGTGTGCATAATGTATTAGACTTGGTAGAGCATTTTCAGCCTGTAGGGAAACTTTTCTGAGGGGTATCTGGGCCTTGCTGCCTCTGGGGAGCATTGTTTCTGGGGTCCTTAACTAAGAACGTGAAGGGGCAGATCTCAGCTCAGTGGAGTGAGCCGTGGGGGAGAAGAGATGTTGCAGAGTGGAAGAGAGTGAGATGGATGCATAAAGCAAAACTCAGTGGGATAAACCAACAGATCCTTCATTGTACATAAACCCCAGAATCCCTTCAAGCCAAAAGGCTACTGTTTACCTGCCTTTTTCAGCTAACTTTTACCCGAAGAGCACACAAGGAAGAAAATTTTAGGAAATGTAATTTCCAGCTGTACCAATTTGATAGTGGAAAGCAGACCTAAATTTATTTTAATTTGTTTCTTTTGTTGCTTAAAATTCAAAATACGTATACAAATTTAAGCTCATGTTGCACTGGAAAATCCCAAAGCACATCAAAATATTTATTACCAGGGAAATATTTCATTCCTAATTCTCTCTGAATTGGTGGTATTTTTATGATCATAACAAACAGCAAGATTTTGAAGTAGTTTTTTTTTTATAAAAGGGAAAAATAATTTAAAAGGGAAAAAATATTACAGATAGACATGTATGTGCGTTTCATCTAAAAAATGAATTTCCAGAAAATGTTGCCATGCTTTTTCTGGACAAGAAGATATGCAACTCGAAGAGTCGCAAGTAGTTGTCCATTGAAGCATAAGACCAAGCTGCAGTGGGTGACATGTTTTCATTTTCACTGGGTTTGATAGTCTTGTAATTACTTATGCATTATGGGTTAGTACACAAGTTAGCATTGTTTTATCTTCAGCTTTTGTCATTTCATTCACTGGAACACAATAATGGTTGACAATAAAAGTTAACTCACTTTTAATAGAATCATAATATAGTCAAATGTTTTAGTTTGACCAAGACCATGTGTTTTCCTTCCAATGTGTATTCTTCTACATAAAGTCTATCTCATTGATTTTTCAAATCTATGTTAAAGCTGAGAAATGGAGAAAAGACCAAAGAAAGTTGTTAAAGAATCTTTAAGGTACAGTGTGTATGGCAAGGATTTGGATTTCCATGGCAATAGGAAAACGTTTTAAATTGAGAATCAGGGAAGATTGATAAGCAGCATTTATGAATATTTCATTTTCTGTTACTAATGGGCTGTGAATAACATACAGAAATCTTTTTCTTTTATTTTATCCTCAGGGAAATGTATCATTTTCTTGTTCACAACCACAATCTGTGCCTCTGACTTTCCTGAGCTCCAGGAGTTACTTAGCACTGTCAACCTTTTCCAGAGATGATGAGATTTCAGTCAGTTTTCAATTTCGCACCTGGAATAAGGCAGGACTTCTGCTTTTCAGTGAACAGCATCTTGTTTCCGGGGGTCTCCTCCTTTTGCTCAGTGATGGAAAACTTAAACTGAATCTCCATCCACCAGGAAAATTACCCAGTGACATCACAGCAGGTAATAAATGTAGTCCTCCAGGCAAAGCATATGGATTTGAAAGATTTCATTATCTCTGTGTCCCTTCTCCACAAATTTTATGCATAACCAAAAAATTAATATTTGTTTAATAAATGAATACTTGAGTTAATAAGATTATCAATCCTCTTCCTTAGAGGAACTTGATTCCAATTTCCTTTTAAATATGATCCCAAAATTTGCAGTTCTTATTAACCAACGTGATGGTAATGAAAGAATAGAGACTTTCTCCCATGACCCTCTCTCCCACTCATGCAAACTCAGCATATCCAGGGAACATGTTTTTGGAAAAAATGTGAAAGATCTTGAAATAACACAATAAGTTAGTTGAGTGTCTTTCAGTGGAAAACTTGACTTCACCAAACATAGCTTTGTCTCTTTCTGTCTTTTGAACAATGGAAGACCTCTTTCTGATATTTATATATCACTACACTAATATGTAATATGAAACTTAAATAACTAACCAAGTTCACTTGCTGCTGTAGTTTGTAAAGAGTTGCATACATTTGGGAGGATGTAGAGATGTGTGCAGATTTACTCATTTGGGGCACCAGTTGGAATTCTCTCCACTTTTAGGCAATATGGTATCATTTTAATGATTAGAAGTAATATAATTAAAGTGATGATGTGAGCGTCTAGAAAATTAATGTCCAATCTAGGTCAGTGCTTTGAGTGAGGGATATTTTTGTCTCTTCATTAAGATTACACAATTTTCAAGAAGGGAGCTCATCACATTTTTGCATATATAGAGGAGCATTCAAGCCTGGCAACTAGAGGTCACATTGGGATAAATTGCTATATTAATTTAACGAACGATCTTTAAAAATAATTTAAAGATGCCATTGTACTGCTTCTCTGTATTAACTATGAGCAAAAATTCATAGATTGTGACTTGGAGAGGATAAAAAAAGGTATGAAACAGTTGGAAGTTAATAAAAAAAAGTACACAAGTGGATACACAAATGCATTTTCTTTGTGCATTGTTTTGTTGTTTATGTATCACTGCAGTTTAAATATGGGAGCAGGAACTTCAATATTAATTATGAGTTTTAATAGATCCCATGCTATGACATTTTATGTAATGCTCAAAATGTGGTAGATTTGCAGGCTTGACAAAAGGAAATAAATTTATCAGTTTTACATTAGTAATTAATAGGCCCATAAAATGAAGGTCTAAAAATGTAAACGTGGCATTAGTGTGTAGTTTATTGTGATGTATTTGACATTCTCTGAAGTGATTATTTTCACAACCCAATTTTCAGCATCTTAAAGAAATTGCTTCAATTCAATGCTATTATAGTCACCCTGTGAAGCAAGTGCATTTCTAACCACTTTACAGGAATGTGTAGTTAATAAATTACTAGGTGTAAGTCTAGCTATAATATCCCAAGTGCCTAAAATATCTAAGGGGATGGTTAAATTCATACACAGTTTAATCTGTTATGATATCATATGACTTCATGTAATTTTTTTCATAGCTAATAATGAGCCTGTAATGTATGAATGTCAATATAGCAAAATTGTAACACTTCAGATTAAAGTAGTCAGCTGTTACTTATCAACTATCTCTACTCTCATTTTTCCAGTTTCTTTCAAATCATTAATTGTTCTCACTAATTTCAGCGAAGCAACTATGTTTTCATATACAAATAAGTTACTTAAATGGTAAGTGAGTGGTCAGTTTGTTCTGTAATAGGGCAAAACTTTTCATTTGTGTGTCATTTGGAATTATTCAAAATATGTCAGCCTAAATCATTTTTGAGATGTTAATGATTTCATATTAGCCTAAATCATGAAACATATTAGTAGTACTCTAAAATTCTTCATGATACAAAATATATTTGTTCCTTGTCACCTTTATAGACATCCATTCATCCTGCATCAAAGACCCAGGTGAACAATGCAATTATATTTTTCTATTTAAAAAAAGTCTTAGTTGTTGTCTTAGTTACTTTTCTCATTGCTGAGACAAAATACGCAATGCCCACAAGTTAAGGGAGGAGCGGTTTACTAAGCTCATAGTTTGTAGAGATTTCAGTCCATAATAGGCAGGGTGGCACAACAGACCGGCATCACAGAGGAGAAACAGTTCATGGCAGGCAGAAGGTAGCAAAGCAACAAAAAGGATGACAGCAGCCCTTTCTATCCCTTATATCTTATTCAGGTTACTTAGGGTAGGTGGCACTCACACCTGTAATCCTAGTATTGCTCTTGAGCATAGCATTGCGCCATGAATCAATCCCAGCATCACACACTCTAGATGCAGCCACCTCTGAAAAACCCACCCATGACAGCAGGAGGCTTTAAGGAGGACATCTAGACACAAGCCATAGCAATTGTAAAATTTGAGGTTTCTGCTATGATTTTAGCATTTCTGCTTCAGCTCTGGGCCTACTGGTGAAAATCAGAGCTGTGAACAAGACCATTTCCCAAGGCAGAGCCCGACTGAGTCAGGCTTGCAGTGTGTGATCTGTCTGCATTTTTCATTGACTGGGGTTTGGGGAGTCTGTGGCCCTGGAAATGATGGAGCAGCACTCCTGGTTTGCTTTCCCCAGCAGAATCCAAGTTTTAATTCCCCCTACCCTCACTGTCAGACTTTTCCTAGATCAAAAACTATAAACCTATCACCCTTTAAACTCCTGCTGTCCACTAAAGTGATAGAAACCAACTTCCATATTTTCATTTGACAAGAGCTATCTAGTGATCTGCATCCTTAACTCTGCTTGGTGACTATAGTTAGTAGATAGAGGAATTTCTGGTGCTTTCAGAAAAGATGCTTTGGAAAGAAGGACAAGCCTTTGGTAGCTCCTTGAGTGATGACCTACATATAATTGCCTTTTACACCTTTACAGAGAGCCTACCCTAAGCATCAGGCTAAGTTTTTCCTTATACATTCTTATACATCATACCCTCTGGATGTCTGTTATAGTCTTTTGAGAAAGTGATGGCAGCTAACCTGTCATAATATTTCTTTAGCAATTTAGGACTCTTTCCAGGGATTATGTACAAGGGAGCAGATTTAAACTTTTTCCTCCTGCTATATTTTTGTGTTTATGTGGTTCAAACCAGAGAGATGGAGGGATAGAGGGAGCACAAATAGATGAGAGAGAGAGATAGATAGATAGGCAGACATAGAATTGTGTGTGTGTGTGTGTGTGTGTGTGTGTGTGTGTAAAGGTGTTCTAGTCTACTATTGTATCCTCTCCTACTACTTTCAACTGCAAACACTTCTATTTATTATTCCCTTCTTCCATTGGTAGCGTTTTCCAACAAAGACTGTAGTGAACATATACATATCTAGAGTTTCAACAAGTTGGTTTTATTGCTTGTTACAACAAGAGGAATACACATGCAATAATCACAGGATTTATCTCAATGCAAAGGTGTTAAAAATGACTTATTACAGTAGTTTGGGTTATGTTCACTGACTCGGGAGAAGGTTTGAAGAAGTGAACAATTGCTGTGATTTAACTCAATCAGAAAGTGTGGGTTATTCTATGATTGGGGATCTTTGTAAGTCTTACCTAGTAAGATAGTGGGTGTAATTGGCCAAAAAACACATTAAAACAAAACAAAACAAAATCAGTAGTCATTCATATTATTCAGAAAAGGGAAAGTTTTGGTATTTTTGCAGTATGTTTAGTAGACTCACTTATGTTTGTGTTTATACCAGTTTATGAAGTAGTCTTGATTTCTTCCCCCATTGCACTGTGGCTGAGAGTGAGTGGCCTTCCTCAATGTGGCTATCCCGAGAGGTTGCTAAGAATAATGCCAAGGCCTGGCTCTGGATGCCAGGCAGCCTCTCACAGTACAAGCCTCTCTGGTAGAGTCTGACCAGAACCCAATAAACAGGGTTGCTTTTCTCCTCCTCAAAGCTAATTATTTGACATGAGCAAAAACATAAGGGGACCATTTACCTTGCAGGTGAAGGGCAAGGATTTGGGAGTCAACTTGGTTTGGATTTTGTTTTTATGCACTAAAATTAGAACCATTATTACAAGCTAGAAGCCACTTTAGTAATTGTTATCCTTTCTGAGCCTCACATCCTCCACATTTATAGTGAAGATGATAAGAAGGCGAAGATTAAATGATATAATGCATACAAAGCACCCATTATAAATAATAGCTCAGTAACATTATTGTCATTGTCCTTCTGTTGTTATACCATATATAATCCCTACACAGACCCAAAAGTTATGAATGGTGGAAGTAGTGAATACAATCAGCATTTAGTTATGTATTATCACTAAGAAGAAAAAAGTACAAATTTTGTGATTGTTCTGTTTTATCTTCTGTTTCACAGTAGTGTATCTGTTAAAAGGGGCACATTCCTGGTCAAGTATGGAAGTGGAAATGAATCATTTAATTGCGAAGAAAATCGAATCTGATCCAAAATTGTGTAGAGTTAGTTGCAATAAGTTGGAAGCTTTTCAATTTAATTTGAATAATAAATTCCATTGCCAGGTAATAAGTCTTCAGAGGCAAATGATGTCTATTGCAAATGATGGTGAAAAATAGTCTTCTGAAGATTTCTTCATAAATATGGCACAAGTTCATATCCTGCTACCTGGCTACATGGTTGCACTTAACGGTATCAAATTGTAGGGTGGACTATCCTGGTGGTCTTTCAATCATTGTCCAAGCTGGTTTCTGTTTTGGCAGTAACATTCCACAGGGCTCCCAAGCTCCTGATTAATCCTGTTTGTGCTGCAGGAGCAGTTGCCCAAGAGCACTGCTACACGCAGTGTGGTACCTAGGCCAGCACTGGCTCAGGGAAATACTCGTTACTGATCCATGACATGATAGGTATAAAGATTGTGATAGGTATTAAGCTTTTAGAAACTGTTAAAGTAAAAGGATATTACTGTAACACGATCAATGGACTTGTATTTTACCTGTCTTTGTAATTTAATTTTTTGCTCATTCATTTCTATCATATTTTATGAAAATATCAATCTGCAATAGATAGGGGAATGAACTGTTCATGAGCCCTGGTAGTTTGAGTAACACTTTTCAGGGTCAGTGGAAAGGGTAACATGAAGTGACAGAGGAAGAACTGAGGACACAGGGCGCCTCCATGTTTAAGAACAAGGTAGGGGACATGTGGGGGCAAGAGTAGGGAAGGAAGTGTCTGCATATGGGAGCAAGTGTGTGCAAGGGCTTTTGCTCTGTGTGTATTCTCCTTAAGGAAGCACAGATGAAAAATCAGGGACATTTGACTTATTTTAGTCCAATCTTATACCTCAGGGATTATATAGCCCTGTTCAGTTACCTATTTAGAGTCCACTCTTAGAAAGCATGTCTAACAGTATCCAACCCATATTCCCTTATCAGTTTTCACGCCTCTTCCATTGTCTTTCACATACCAAACCAGAGCTGGACCTTGGTGGTTGGATTTTTCCCCCTCGTCATGGATGTTCTGTAAAGTGAGCTCCTATAATGGAGCCACAATTTGTGTTAAATATGTCCAGGGCAGAAAGAAATCACCTATGGGGGGCTTTGAAGCATTTATTTATTTATTTTTTATCTGAAAGCCTGTTGTAGAAACTAGCTCAGGGGAATAAAGAAATTGGATATAATAGCAAAAAATAAATAACATAATATCAGAAAAGAGGTTCTTTGGGCTGAACAGAATACTTCTATATTTGTTTACTAATTTTATCTGCAGAATCATGCAGATTTGAGCAACCAGTGGGTGTAAAGCTCACTGGCAAATCCACAATGGAGGCACTCACATTCTGCATCTCTGCTCAGAGTTCAATCACGAGCCCTTGATGGACACGATTCCCTTTACAAGCAAAAGGCCCACCACCTCAGGGATTCCTGACACTAAGGTTGCCTTAGGAAGGACTGGAGATGCTTGTTTAGAGGCAATAAAAATACCTTGATTTTTTTGATAATAGCAACTTTATATAAAATTTAAGAATATGATTAGAATTGGGGGATAGGTGTATATACCTATGTGCACACAGAGTGGATTCTCATTACGTATGATGGTTATGTTCTATAACAGTTATAGGAACACTGAATTAGGGAATCCTAAGCTGTCCCTTCTAAGGGAAACACAGGGTTAGGTTTCTGTGAAACTTTGTTCACAAAGTATTTTTGACCAATCAATGTGTCACCTTCATCTATATGTGCTGTATTGAAAAACACCATATTGAGTATGTATTGTATTGTTGATTCACTAACATTACTTGTGGCTAACAGCATTCTAACTCATGTTTGAATTAAGCTTACTGAACATGTGTATTCACTCCAAAAGACACCTTCTATGCGCCTTCAGTGTTCAGGAACACTGAACACCACTTCAGCTCTATCCCTGGGGGCTGATTTAAACAGCAAAACCAGCTACAGACTTTTCCAAAAATGTATTTACAGTTTGAAAGCTGAAACAATAAAGTACAACATTGTCTTGTTTGACCTCAGCAGGAAACATGTGCTTAGGGCAACTCAAATTCTTTGCTCCTGATACAGTTTACTAAATATTCCACTATAATACCCTAGGATATTACATAAGATATACATTAAAGTATTTGATATAACCTAGAATTTGGTGAAATAGCTACACTTTTCCTAAACCCTTCCCCTCCTAGAAATAAATGATATGGGTGGAAAGTGAAAAATCTCTTTATGGAAAATAACAGAAGTATTTTAAACATTCAGCATTGTCTGGGTCTGGGAATCTTTTACTCTCTGTTGAGACCCTAGGAAGGGAAGACAATAATGTACCACTTTGTAAATAAAGGTACTGATTTCCCATTTGGCACCCTTTCTTCTCTTCCTTTTGTTTCTTTTTTATTAATACAATAGTCTCCCTTATCTATGACTTTTCTTTCCATGGTTTCAAATACCTGAAGTCAATTGTAGTCTGAAAAAATAGTGAGTAGAAAGTTCCAGAAATAAATTGTAAGTTTTATTTCAATGAGCTGCAACAGTTATTCTCCTACTGTTATTAATCTCTTACTATTCGTAACTTATAAATTAAGTTAAGGGTTTCTGGTGTCTAATAGAAGTCTCAGATTATAACCCACAGATAAGGGGGGAACTGCTGAAGATATAAATATTGTAGCCAGTTGAGCACTCTCTTGTAACTGAGTTTCTCTCTCCCAGGTGGAGGGTTGAATGATGGACAGTGGCATTCCATCTCCTTATATGCAAAAAGGAATCACCTGAGTTTGATGGTGGATGGCCATGTGACCTCTGCTTCTCCTCTGTTGGGGCCTGAGATTCACTCAGGTGGCACTTATTATTTTGGAGGTAAGATAAAGGATCAAGCCACATGGGCAACTGACCATATTTTCATTTGCTATTCTTGTGTCTTGGGGAAGTCCTTATGCTTTAATCCATGCTAATACTAAGGAATAATTTCTCCCTTTCTTTAAACACAGAAATGTTGAGTGAATCAAGATGACAAATCATAATCTAAAATACATTTCTACAAGGTACACTTCCTTATGTTTACAATTTCTGTAATGAGATTTATTTTAAGCAGGCCTCCTCCTTCAGTTCTTACCTTCAAACCTTGTTATATTTTCCTAATGCTAAATGGCCCTTATACATTGTCTTCTGATTTTATTGGTTGATTTTATTGCAGTGTCTTCCTGATCACACCTTTTACCTTCCCTGGAGCATCCTTGTTACTTTCCCACAGCCCAGTGCAGAACAATATTATGCCAATGCACAAATAATTTAACTTAATTAGCCATAGTGATCCCTTCTCTTTGCTAAGCCATAATGCATTGATACACTTGATGAAATCAGGACATTAGCCTTCAACATCAGGCCATTTCCCTTTGAGAACAAAAACAAATGAATCCTTTCCTCATTCCAAGGATGTTTGATTGGACTGAAAGCTTGGAAAAGAAAATTTGAGAAATGGAGACGAATGCCCGTTACTAGAAAATGAAAACAAAATGTTCTTTGCCATTAAAAATGCAGTGTTAAAATTGTTAGTAGTAAGACATTTCCCTTCAAGACATAGACATTTCTTATATTGTCATATTTTGTGTTGTTTCATTGCATTTTAGTAGTCACTCTGTCTAAACTTATTTTTTAGTTTGAGTGAAGGCACCTAGTTTTCATCATTCACCAATAAAATACAAGTTATTTTTCAAAAATTGATAATGAGTACATAGCCCGTGAATCAGTTCATCAGAATTTTAAAATTCAAGGAGCAAGCATGGTGGAGCACACTTATAATTCCCATACCCTGGGATGGGGAACAGGGAAAGCTGCAAGTTTGAGTCCAACCTGGATAACTCAGAGTCCTAGTAAGACCCTGTCTGAAGATAAAATATAAAAAGGTAGCTAGTGATGTACCTTAGTGCAAAGCTCCTGAGTTCAGTTCCTAGCACATCACACACACACACGCACACACACACACAAACAATAATAGTAAAAAACCCTGCACAGTTTTTACTGTAAAAGGCAGCATAGGTCTACAATTCTAAAAGATACAATTGCTTCCTTTACTAAGATTTCTTCATTTCTGAACCAGGTTGTTTCAGAATACATGACTGATTTTATGATAATCCATAAGAACACATTGTCTTAATCAATAGTGGGATATATAGACCAGCTTAACCAAGAGTTCTCATTTCAAAGGAAAAGATTTAGAAGCACAAAAGGAGATAAGGAGGAAAAAAAAAAACCCCAGACATTTTGTAATATGATACAAAATAAAAAACAGAAGGCTGGATGAAAATATTTGTAAATCATGAAAATACAGTCATCATTCTTTAAAAATTTTAGAGCCTTCAGTTCAGATTTAGCAACATTTAGCTACTTTGTATAGTTTTTTCCTTCAATGATTGCTTTCATTCATAGCCGGGAGTTTGGCTCAGTGCCTTAAGCGCCTGCCCTGGCAGGCCCGAGGTTGTGAGTTCAATCCCCGGTGCGGCAAAAAAAAAAAAAAAAAAAAAAAAAAAAAAGAAATGGAATCATGAAATAGATCACATGTTTACTCTGCAATTCTTTTTTATTTTGATACATATACTATATTATTTTAAAAATATTTTGGATAGTTTTGGACTTGTTATGGTTTATACATTGTGTCAACTTGAGAAGTCTAGAAGCTTAATTAAGTAACTCAGCAGCTCTACATCCTGGGGTGAGAGCAGAAGCAGTTACTTGTTCATTGTGTCAATTTGAGAAGGTCAGAAGTTTAACTGAGAGACTCAGCAGGGAGCCAGGGTTCTTACTTTGTAAATATCCTCATCCTGTGCAAAGGAAGGCAAGGAGGTTTGTGAATGCTACACCCACCCTGGAGGTGATGGGGGGCGGGGGTATTCCTGTATATAATATAAGGGAGAAAAAGAGGCTTGCGCTTGCCCCTTTTACTCCGGCTGCTTTTGCTTGGCTGCTGCCTTGAAGTGTTGCACCAGTGCCATGCCACGCTGCTTTGGAGCAGCTGATTATGGACTGAAACCTCCAGAAACTGTAAGATAAATAAACCTTTCCTTCCCTAATTTTGGGTAACAGGTGTTTTGTCTCAGCAATGAATGAAAAGTAACCAAGACAGGACTTACTGAAAATCTGCACATATCTACACAGAGTTCTTGCCTCTGCCTTATCCAGTGTTCTCTATTTTTCTCAACTTATATCATTAAATCATTTTAAGGTATGCTAAGAATTCTTTTAAACACACATTTTTACATGCATACCTCTGCTTAAGAAACAGTAGATTATCAATTCATGTGTGTCCCTCTAGGATCGTATCCTTTGATATCCCCACATAAGCACTGTCTTGAATTTATAGTTTATTCTTCCTTTCTTCTCCTTTATAATTTCACATCTGTTAAGGTGTTCCTAAAATGTATACCATATGTTGTAGTCAGGAGTTGCAAGGAGAACAATTACATACAGGACACAGAATTTATAATACTGTTTTATGCTGGTCACCCAGAGTTAAATACAAGAAAGTGCAGGAAATCTGTCCATAACACTAAAGACTCAGAATATTCAGCAAAGGGCCTGGATCCCACAGCAATGTCCTGCACCAGGACAGCTGAAGACCCGGAGCCCATGACAATGCCTCCCATGAGTCCAACTGTATGTCTAGAGCCCACGACAAGGACTCATGCCAGTCTGTTTTACGCACCTGCGCTGGGAAGGCCCATAGGTCAGCAGTGGAAGCTAGAAAGGCTATGCCAGCGGGGTGAATGAGCTGTGCCCGTAGGTTGAGGGTTCTACACTGGAGCTGAGAAGTCATGCTCAAAATAAGGACCAAGGCTGCCCTGAAAAGTACCACAGCCATCCTTAGGGACAATAAAGTCCCAAATTCTTCCAATGATGAGAACAGTCGAGTACAGGTCAGGAAGCCCAGCGTGAGAAGCTTCTCCTGGAGATTAAGCAGCACCTATCTTCCCCTCTGGGGCCAGGAAGCAATGCTCAATGTAAGGAGCAGAGCTCTCCCAAAGTGAACCACAGCCACTCTCAGTGACAAGGTCCTGAGCTCCTCCGACGATAATGGCTGAATTCATATTGCGGAAGCCAGCATGTCAAGCTCCTCCAGGAGAACCAAGGGCTGGAAACAGCAACACTTAGGAAAACCCACAACACCTCGCTCTTCTTCTCCACATCTCTCTTTTATGCTGGCAACTTTCCTCAGGTGGGCCATCTACGATCAGCACCATGCTGATTTAATTCAACTGGTGTTAAATTTCCCACCAGTTTTTAATCCATAACACTGTAGTAGTTTCCGCAATAAAATTCCAACCCCAAGGCTTTTTTTACATGGTCTGCAAAATTCGGGCAGATCTAATACTTAATATTTCTAATACTGAGATAGCCTTGTGCCTCAAGAACCCTAGTGAGAAGATCCATCTTTGTGGAAGTTCATTTGGGCCTTCCAGGCTAGGAATTCTAGATTCTGCAATATTTAGGGGAGAGGGTTTTAAGTGGACATGTTGTCTCTCCCAGTGAAGCTTCGTAGGGCCATGGGCAAAAGAATGGCTGGAGGGAGGTTAGAGCGACAGCCTCTAAAATACAGACTGGCACAGAGCTCCCGAGTTTGTGGGTGGGATTGGCAGTGGGTGAGCGACTCTTCTAGATTAGAGCTGCAAGTCATGTGTCCCTCTTCCACAGCCTGGGCAAACTTCAGAAATTGGTTACCATGGAAAATCTTTTGTTCTGTGCAGATGAGGGCTGTTTTATGGCTGGGATTTCTTTTATCTAGGTGGAAGGCATTTTTCAGATATTTAATTCTTCAGCCAGTTTATCTTGTGAAGTTAAAAAAAAATTCCATGTTTTGTGACACTGACCATCAGTTCCTCCTTTGCCCCTCTCTGAATTCCACTGCATGTTTCCAGCTGTCTTAGCAGAATGCAGGCAGTCTCACCTGGCTGTGATGCCCCACTGCAAAGGGTCTGACTGTGCCAACAGCCAGGATTCTCTCTCCACTTCATGCCAGTCTTGAGAGTGCTGTCATGTGGGAAGACAGAGCTGCTCGGGGACCAGCGGCACTCTGCATCTGCCATACAAAGCTTTCACTTTTCATCCATCACTCTGTGCTTTTTAACTCTTTTCCCCTCCCTCAAATGAGTGCTTTTCAAAAATTCAGACTGCACTATAGTGCATTGTGCTCTGGTTTTATCATTTATGAGTTACCAATTTTAAATCTGTCTTCTCCAGATGGAGGATGACTGAGTGTCTAATTTCTGTAAATTCCCCTGTGGAATCTTTGGGCTGGGAGTAGCACACCATGTAGCACAAGTTAGGGGTACTAATCAAAGGGCAGAATTCTCACTTTCCTCCTGCCTGTGTAAAGTGAGCATCATCTACCCAGTGCCCAGGCTGTACCACCATGAAGTCTAACCCGACATCTCACTTTTGGTGCAGTGACATAGAGTGATAATTTATCTGTCATCCTCAGAGGTGTTTAACATGCTGACTGCCTCTGGTAATGGATCCATCCATTAATTCAGCATTAAATATTCTCTAGAAGTCTTCCTATTTTAGAACTTTCATCTCAAATGGGTTCAGTGCTGAACTTCTCTCTGGTATTGCGTTATATTAGCTTGTGGCTGCCTCTTAACACACACTAATGAGCCTAACCCGGTTGAACTTCTCTTTGTTCTCAGAATTTCTCGCCTATTGAACATGGTAGCTCAGAATATGAATTGCCTCATGATCTGACCCTGTGCTTTCTGTACAGTTTCATGACCTTTTCTTGTGACTCTGAGTTTACTTAGTTTTGTTTCCCGTGGGCACATTTCTCAATTTATTTTATTCTGAAATAGTTTGAGGTGTGTCAAGAAATAATGCCCAGAGAAAATGGAATTAGTAGATTGCTGGCGTATGATAGTTGCCCCCAAATATGATTGAACTTTTATACTTTCCATTTTTATCTCGATACTCTTGATTGGTTAATAAGTAATCTAGAAAATATATGAAGATTATGGTAGCTCTGTCCTATGTATAAAAGAATTGTAAGTACTGGAAATGTGTGTATTATCATGCATAAATAAATACTCCAAAGCTTTGATTACTTTTTTGGTATATTAAATTTGAAACTTCAAAGTTTTCACTAGTTTAAAATAGAGTATTTCAATATGCCTGGTAGTTTTAAGTAATACTGGATTTTACTTGTCCTGTAAGTGTATTTTGTTGGGAATACAAAGAAAGCAAGGAGAAATATTCTCAGTCAAAATATTTAAAATTGTAATGGAAACTCCCAGGTAGAAAACAGGCATGGATTATACAGCAATTAAGAAACTTCTGACTTATTTCATATTCTTTGAAATTGTACTAGTGGTTGACAGCCATAGCAGCAAAGAAAGATTAATGAAAAATATGTAAGTATAATGTATGTGTTCATACTCCATAAAATTATTTATTTCACTTGGATAAACATTTAGAACACCATTAAAATTAGACCGTAATGGCTAATATTATGCTTCTTTATTATGCAAATAATTAAAAGAAATCTTAAATGTTAGAAAAAATCAATATAAAGGAAACAGTCTTGTATGAGGCAAAGAATAAATAAAATCAAACTGTGAAATGCTTTTGACATTTAGCCAGTTGTATTTATTAAAATGCATATATCTGTGGCTTTTAAATGTATAGAAAAAGGCATTTAATTCGATAAATAGTTGAGAATTTTATTTCAAGTCGGTACATCTCCTTTTTTAGGTAGTTAACTTTCAATACAAGGGCAATTCATCATTACTGTTTTGTCTTTTATTTCATATATAGCACATTTTCATTATTTATGTTCTTAGCTTTTTCAGTCTAAAAAAGTTATGTTTCCAGGTTAAGTTATATATAATTCACTATTACTGGCCAGCACGTCAGGATTCAATTTAATGTGTATATTTCTATAATTTGCATCAAACTCCTATATTGGTACATAATTCTTTTAACACCTGTGAATCTGATGCCAATAAAGAAAATATACTCTTTATGAATTGTAATTTGTAATTTAGATCAAGGTAATAATAACCGTAGTGAGTTTATTTTTTCTGCTTTAATGCAGAGGATAATCAAATGTCTGTTTCTTTTATTTTTTCCTACTGAATTATTCTGTGATTATGAGTCTCCAATCGTTACAGTGTATTTGGTTATGCTTTCTTTGTTTTTATCAGGTTGTCCTGAAAGAAGCTTTGCCTCAAAGTGTAAAAGCCCACTTGGAGGATTCCAAGGGTGTATGAGACTTATTTCCATCAGTAATGAATTGGTGGATCTGATTGCAGTTCAGCAGGGGTCTCTTGGAAACTTCAGTGACCTTCAGATAGACTCCTGTGGCATCTCAGATAGGTAAGAACAATCTCACTTATTTATTCTGACTTATCCAAAGTTTGATTATAAATTAAAATTTATAGATAAAATAAACATTTGTTTTCTCCCTTTCATCTGTTTCACAGGGAGTGGATTTTATTTACATAAGAGATAAGAAAAATTTATCTTATGATGTATATATTTCAATTGATAAAATTTAGATGGCTCGTATATAGATGTCCTCCCAAAGACTCATTGCTCATAGGTGGGGCTTTTCAAAGGTGGCTGGATCTAGGGTACAAGAATGTGGTTTAAGGGTTATGAATATGGATTAAGGGTATGTGGATATGGATTAAGGGTATGTGAATATGGATTAAGGGTATGTGGATATGGATTAAGGGTATGTGGATATGGATTAAGGGTATGTGAATATGGATTAAGGGTATGTGAATATGGATTAAGGGTATGTGGATATGGATTAAGGGTATGTGGATATGGATTAAGGGTATGTGGATATGGATTAAGGGTATGTGGATATGGATTAAGAATGTGATAATCAGATTTGTCCACCGATGGTTTTGGCATTTTATTGGGTGTGGATAATAGGAAGTCCTACTGTGGATATGGGAAGGTGGCGCTAACCAACAGACTTGCAGCCCGTATGAAATAGGAAGGTGGTCTTGGAGGGTAGGCTCATTGCTTGCTGCCTTACTGCCCACACTGCCACGAACTGTTTCTCCTTTGGGATGCCCTTCTGTCATGCGCTCTCTCCTTTGGAGCCAGCTGACTATTGTCTGAAACATCTACACACTGTGAGCTATGACAAATCTTTCTTCTTTTAATTTGTGAGTGTCAGGTGTTTTGTCTCAGCGATGAGAAAGTATCTAAGATAACATGTGATGGCATTAATTATGTACACATGCTACCAGTTCTCAGAAAAGTAATGTTGATGATGCCATAATTTTACATGGGCATAAATGTATCAAAACATGTCATTAAACTTAATAGATTAAGGTTCTCAAACAGTAAAATTAATCATCAGGTGCCAATAAATCACAGACCTAGGTGTTTTTGCTGCCCTGAAAGGTGAATGGTGTTTACAGACCAGGGAGTTTACTTGGTACCTATTCTAATGTGCGGCTTTCATACCTGTTATTGTCATCTCTGCAGGAATAGTGGAGAAGCATCTCTGGAAGTGCTTGGGCGGTAGTAACATTCAAGGAATCAGGATGCTCGTGGACTCGGTAGAAGCATCAGGACAGGGCACACCAAGGCAAAGTTTGGGTGTTAATTGTAGAAGACAAGCAACTTTTATAATAATAGCAGTTAAGAATGATTTAAAACTATGAGTAGACATAGGCAACTGTAGTGAAGTAATCTTACCGGTCACACTTTATAATCAAGGCTGTTAAATTTAATTATTGAGTTCAATGGAATGTCACAGCCATTACCGATTTAAGAAAATCTGTAGACCAGGCCCTATGCTTAGCACAGAACATGAATGAATACTTAAGTCAATCCTTACATAATCCTTGAAACGTGTTCTTAATAGTACTTTTTTCCCTAGGAATATGGAAATAAATGCACAGAGGCTTTAAACTGGTTAGGATGAAATGGCTGAAACACAGCAGGAAGCTTCCCTGAAAGGTTCACCTGCCACATCCTGTAGCCCACCAGGGTGCAAGTTAGCAGTTATGATAGTTAATATTTCATCCATGCATAGTAAACATATTTAATGATTTAATAAATTGTAATTAAAAATAAGCAGCAACGTTAAAAACATATCAAAAAGTCTGCCAGGAACTTAAACAATTCAGTCCTTTATTCTTTCATCTTTCTTTTTTTTTTTTAACCATAATTGACTTTAAACAGGGTGAAACTACACATGACAGTGTGCATGCAAACATACATGTGCTCACACTCACACTTGCACAAGTATGTACATATGCTCTCTACATACATCTATCGATGTGTAGCTTTGCACAAGTCTCTCTCACACATATGCACAGTGATGTGCTCCCTATACAGAAGTTCCTCACACACTCACATGTAATCCTTATCTGCATTTAACACACACACACTCACACTCATCTAGAAGCCCTCCTCTTGGTTTGTAGACGTGCATGGGAATGGTCCTGAATTAGGGACTCCAGTTAAAGCAGGGGACAAGGGCATAACTGCAGGGAGAGCTGCTGTTTTGGTCCTCATGTCTGGGCGTGAAATCTCCCTGGGACTGGTGGTGGATGACAGGTTTAATCAGGTGCTTGGACCTAAACCATTTACAGAACCTTTAAGTGTACCTTTACATATCAACTTCTAAAGAATATTAACTCATTTGGGAGGGTCACCATCTGAGCCGTCAGTATCACCAATCCTTCCCTCCTGGGAAGGCAGAGGGTGGGGTGCATGTCTGATTTCAATGGCACTCAGGCTGCAGAGACCCCTGAGATGAACTAGGAGGCTGCTGTGGGATGGTGTGTGCCACCTCCTTGCTTTCTGGGCCACTGTCCTGGGACTCCATCATGGGTCCCTGCCAGTTCACCTCCACTGCCTGGTCCTTGGGGTCCGCCCTCGAGCCCCCATCAGACCATCTTCCCTCCAGGCCCATTCTTGTCCTCCCTCCAGGCTGCAGTATACACACAGCCCTCTCTCTCTCTCTCTCTCTCTCTCTCTCTCTCTCTCTCTCTCTCTCTCACTCTGTGTCTCTCTCTCCACAGAAGCTTGTAAAACCACCCTCCTTCTCCTCTGTGTCACCCGTAGGGTTTATTCTGGTTGATGTGAAGATCATGGTGCTGGTCTATTTCCTGTGGAAGTGAAGGCTTGGTGTTTTGGGGAGGTGGCATGCAGAGAGATCGAGGGATTAGTTCTTTTCAGTTTAAGGTTTGCAGAAGGATGTCGGATTTGAATTCCAGTGCTCTCCATTATCCTAGGACCTATAGGCTATTTAATGTCTCTAAATATAATAATGTTATATAGATTTTACTTCAATAACATTAATTGCAGCTAAATTTTACGCCGTACACATGTGTAAGTCTTTTTTTAAATATGAATTACAAGGAAAAGGGAATCAGGCTAAATCAAAATCGTTCCCATCACTTTAAGTTTGGATGTGTTGGCAGATGTATTTGTTCAAGTTCATGAACAATGAAAACAGTGATGAAAATGTTCAAGGGAAATATTTAGAAGCTCAAGAAAATGGGTTGATGGATTGTCTTACTTTATATTGGGATGACTAGCAAGCAAAAAACGTAAAATACAATTGTTTGGAACATGTGAGAAAGTAAGTACTTCCACACAATATGAATATCTAATGGTTACTAGCAGTCACATATTATCATATAATGCATATAAATAAAATCCACAATTCAGTCTTTCACATTTTATTTAAAAATATGGAAAGTTTAGTCTGACTAGCAAGAATCAAGTAAAGGGGACTAAGTCAGGGTTTTGGAAGCAGATCAAACAGAAATCATATATATATATATATATATATATATATCACAGTAATTAAATATTGTTTTAGGTTTTAGCCAAAGCCACTTATATCTACTCTTAAAAAAAAAGAAAGCAAGATCTACTCTGTCCTTTTCTTATTTGATTCCCAAGTAAGATGGTTACCATTTAAATATTTTAAAATCTCTTTTTTTAGGTAGCCATTGATTTGAAATGGTTAAAAATGAAATAAATCATTATATAGTCTTTCAGTGGATTCTGGTAAATGTACAAAAATGCTAAAATATGTATAAAATTAATGCATATGGAAATATGCTTGTTATATATTTTTTGGATCCTTAACAAAGAGATTATAAAGTAGCATCAGTTTATGATTATATTTATGAATATACCTGTATAAATATGTTTGCAGATAGGGATGTAGTGGTAATTTCTATAAAGTGAGAATGTAAGTGATCTTTCTTTTTTATTTCCTGGATTGTTTGTTTTCTGTATAGTGGACGTCTGCTATTACAACCAGGGAAAAAATCAATAACATTTTAAATTAAAACTGGAAAGACCTCATAAACAAAATACGAAGGCCCCACCCTTAGTTTTAATAAAGGAGTGGCAAACATCCCATCATGAATGTATTCTTGGCAGGTTTTGTAGGTTCTTTTTTAATTTAAAATGAATGAGAGCAGTGAAAGACTTGGTCTCAATGCACCATTTATTCTAAATTCTGAAAGTCATCAATAATCCAATCAGGGTTATTTGCATTACCTGGAGAAGTTCCCAAACCTCTTTGTTCATGGTGCTTTAGCTCTCTCATAATTTTGCCTCTAAGTCAAAAACTATCCCTGAGACTTTCATTTAAAAAGTGGTGTTGGTCCAAACGATTAGATGACTGCTTATGTCCTAACAACTGACTCAACAATGGCAATGCAATCAGTCAAGTGTGTTTGCTAATTGGTACTCATGGAAATGAGGCTGTTGTTTTCCCAGGGAGAGGAGGAAACAGTAGCTCTATCCATCTGCTTTGTGCATTTTTAAAGGAAGACATTTCTGACTGTAAAACTGGAAAAGAGGTGAGGAGATTTGTGTCTCAGAAGGGCAAAAAGTAATTTAAGATTGAAAGTTTTCCAAAGTGAACCCTTTAAGGAAAGGAAAGTCAGGAACTACAGTCAGCAGGAACCCTATCTAAGATGCAATCAAGCTGAGTAAGGTTAAAGCCATCTTAGTCCATCAGGGTGGTTTCAGTGGACAACAGAAGCTCCCCAGTGTTTTCTTCCATGCCGCCCTAGGTGTCTCCTTAGTTTTTCGTCATGACCCTAAGACAAAAGTATATGCTAAGGCCTTGGGTCCAAAGGATTTAATAAGTGTCTGTGTCCTAGTAACTTAGAAATCCTTTGAAAAAATGATACAAATCTAGAGAGCTATTGTATAACATGAGTACTACATGTGATAAAACTGGACTATATTCATTATTGAGTAGATTTTAGCTGCTCTTACCACAAAAATAAACAAAAAATTTGGGTAGCAATGATGGCTATGCTAATTTGCTTCTCTAAAGTAACAATTTAATAATCCCCTTGCAAACCATGCACCCGTGTTGTATATACAATAGAATTTATTAATGAAAAAGCAATACATGTAGTTTTAAAATATTTTAAAATAAACACAACTACTTAGTAATTGGGCTGTGTACCTTTTGAACTCTACATAGCTTTTAAAAACTTGGAATCAGATCAGACGCTGTCACTCTCCTGTTTTGTTCAATGTCATCTAACATGGTATAGTACTTGCTTTATATAAATCAATTATTTAAAACCCAGCTTCTCAAAGACAGGTTGCAATGAAAAGAAATGCATTATCATCTGATGTTGGAACAGAGCTACCTCAAGCTAGTAAATCACTCTGTTTTAGACAGATGTTGCATATGACAGTTATTCCTCTTGAAAATTTAAAATAATGTGGAAGCTCTGTGACTTCCATTCAGCACCCTAGAGCACGGCCTGAAATTCATGAGTCTGTATCACTTCCTTCCGTATTTCTAGATCTATAACCCAAATGAATAGAGTGGTCCTTCCTTGCCACGGACTCCTTTCCTTCCACTTTCTTTACTCCTTTTTCTTTTAAATGTTCAAATAACATAGTAATTCTGTGTGAAGAAATGTTATTTCATGTAAACTGTCGCTATTCCTGGCTCTGAGATGTATCTGTGTTATGTCAAACAAGTTTATGTTACGGAAAATAAAAGTCTCTGACACAGTGAGACAAGTTGAAGGTTAAAAGTCACAGCTACCTGAGAGCTGGCTGAAATCAGGTGGAGTTCATGACCTATGGTTTAGTTCTGTGGTGAAAAGACCTTAACACCTGACCACATACGTGTCAGTCATGTCAAAATGACTTCTGCGTGTTGCGGCTGACACTCTTCTTTCACATGACCACGGGCAAATGGTTGGCATTTTACGCTGTCTAAAGATGACAAATGGTAGTTGTTTCCTCATCTTCTTTTAGGTGTTTGCCTAACTATTGTGAGCATGGAGGTGAATGCTCTCAGTCCTGGAGCACCTTTCACTGTAACTGCACCAACACTGGCTACACGGGAGCCACCTGCCACAGCTGTAAGCCAGATAGATGCACCTGCTCTTCTTGTCCCGTGGTGATTTCCCCACTGCATCCCCCTTTCCATTGCTGTGTGTGTGTCTGCCTGTGCATGTATAGCTTTGTGTTGGACTAGACATCCCTCCCTCTACCCTGCCAAATACCATTGTACTGAGGATTAAGTTTCAATGTATAAATTTATGGAGGATACAACATTCAATCTAAAGCACCAAATACTATTTAAATTCTCTTGCAATTCTACCTAATAAAGATGATGAAAGGAAATGGAGTGGGAAATTCTTACTTTAACCATCATAGTTAATTTAACTGAGCACTTTCTAAATGCTATTTGTCCTCTATTTTACACACTTTGGGTCAGTTAGTGCTGATGGCCACTCTACTGGGTGGGTACTAGTATTATCCCTAGTTAACACAGAGGTAAGTTTGACCAAGGCTACTAAATAGTAGAGGCAGAGCAAGAATAGCAACCAGAGGAGGAAGTCATGCGGTCCAGCCTGGAATCATAACTGATTCTCTTTTCCTGTTTATAAGCCATCTGTTTTTTCTAATGCAAAGTTTACACACGATGTGAGACCTTTGTCATTTTGTTGTCTACTTATCCATGATCTGTAATCAGGTGGCCAAAATGCTCATTTTTCATATCGTTACTGAACTTCAAGGGAAACCCTAAGTCCTAGTGCTAGCTTCTGCTGGCTTGAGTGAAGGCAAGAGGTTTAGGTGCAGTCAGCAGTCTTACTACCCTGGGTCTAGGACACTGCACACACTTTCATATTCCTGCCAGAGCGGGGAGCGGAATGCTGGGCTCCCAGCCTGTGCCCTTTACAGAGGACCCTGAGAAGCCCTGGTTCAAGACTGGTCTCACCAGTGCCGCCAAGGTCATCATTCAGTACCACTTGTTCTTACTGCAGAGTCTCACGAGAGGATGGCGAATGTGTGCTGTTAATAAAGTCTCTTTTCATTTGTCACCGTAGCCATGTACTGGGCCCATCTCATCCAGAAATGGAGACACAGTCTATTTTAACTTTTATGTCTTCCTTTATCCCCATTACAGAGACTAACTTGAAACTGAAAACTATTAAATACATTTTTTGATTAATAATTCATTTTAATCATTATCAATGACTCCATCTAAATACCAACACAAACATCTCTGAGGGGAAACGTAGATGATAAATAAAAAGACATTTTCTCCTGTGGCCCACAGCTGGATTCAGTAATTAATTTGTTAAATTCTCAAGCATTTGTTTAAAAGAAGATGAAAGTTTTTTGTTAATAACCATCCTGAGCAGTGGGGCCAGGAAAACAGATCTAGTTACAAGGAAGAGGCAGAGACAGTGTCATAAAAAACTTCATTAGGAAATAATACATTGAATAGTCATGTTATAAAAATTCAAGCAGTACAAATAAAGCAAAAGTCCTTCCAGTTTCCTTGAGCCACACACGCATCCTTTCCAGTGTTAGTCTCCATCCCAGTCATGTGTGCCTCCTGCCAGCTTCTCTCAGGACCTTTCTGAACATAGGTATGTGCATTTGGAGATGTGTCAATGAACCATTTTGCACGCCCATTTTAGTGCACAAAATGAAAATATAACTTGAAAACAATCCATGCCGATGTATTTTTAACTATGTAATATGTAACAGGAATGAAATAAAGCCATCAGATTATAGAGAAGTGAAATAAATACCTAAGATTGTTTGAAAATTTTGTGGCGTTGAACAAGTTAGCCACAATGTTTAATGTTTCCAAAACACTGATTAACATAACTTTCAGAAATTTAAAAGAGATTCAGGAAAGGGTTTTCCAGGGATTATTTATTTCAAATTTCACACACAAAAAACTTAATAGATGTTATCAGTACATATAGCTAAATAGTCAGTGAAAGGTGGGTATTATACATGGGAAATACATATAGTACTTGTATATAGTAAAGTACATTCAGTGATGTATAAAAGCACACTGAGACCACTGGTGGGTGTATTTCATATACATAGTTCCTTTGGTCTAAATTTTAATTATCTGGTATTCTTGTTATAGAGCATTACCTAAATTTCTTTGTAAATTACTTTTAAAAATTTTTGATCATGAGCTTTATGACTCATTTTTGTTCTATGAAAAAATGTACTTACCTCTAGTTCATTTTATCTGAGGAAGGTGTATACTGACTTTACATAAAATGTTTCTATTACATAATTATTGGACGACAATAGTTTATTTAAGATTACACAATTGTGCTTCAAATGTCAGGCTATTACAAGGTGATACTAGAATTAGAAATTCCAAAACTGATGTCATAAAAGATCACACTTACTTGTAAGATGCTTAACATTTCAATAATGGCCTTTGCTTCTCGTACTCTTCCTAATGTAAAATTAAGCTAAATTTTTCTTCCGATGAAACAAACTCATTTTCGTTTAGTGATAAAAGAATCATAAAATGCAACCTCATTCTTCTTTTTTTCTATCTTATCATTTTTGGCATACATTAATTTAAAAAGCAAAGAATAATTTTTTTGTTTTAAAGTCCAAATTTTACGCTTTCCTGTGGCTAGTGATGTACACACCGTATCTAAAATTCAAGAGATTTACTTCATACTCTTTCATTATGATGATCCTTTTCTTGTTTGTTTTTCACAGCTATCTATGAGCAGTCGTGTGAAGCTTATAAACACAGAGGAAATACCTCAGGGCTTTATTATATAGATTCCGATGGAAGTGGTCCTCTGGGACCATTTCTTCTCTATTGCAACATGACTGGTAAGATAATCAACTTTTATGTAATAGTTAAATATGCATGAACAATTCAAATATACAAAATTAAAATGAACTAAGTAGGAAATTGATCTAATTTTGCAACTTGATTAAAATGTGTATTGTTCAGAAAAGCAACTGAGCATAACTCTCTAAAACATTAGTTGAGTGGTAATGATTTAAAATACTGTCATTTTCTATGCACCTGTTATCTGTGTAGAACGTCTACATATGACATAATAAGTGTTTTCTCTTATGTCCTAAAGCAAAATAGACTTTATTTGTTAGAGCAGATTGATATACATAAAAGCTTTGAGAAATATTTACTTTTTGAATATATATAAACGTGAAGTTTATATTCTAGAATTTTTACTTACATAAGTACATGTAGATATTAACAGTCATAGCAACTGTGTTTGATGAAATTCGGTATCTATTCATGATAAAGAAGAGAATTACATTATCCATAGAATTCCTTTAATTTGACAAAGTACCCACAAAAACTTATAGCTTATGTAAATTTATAAAGAAATATTGAAAGTTTTTTCTGCTATGAGCATTATTATGCTTCATACATCATTGAATTGGAGGTCTTAGCCAGGGCAATCATGCAAGAGGACAAAGTGGGAAAACATAAATATTGGAAAGAAAGACCTGTAATTCTTGTTATTTGTACATACCTAGGTTAGGTATGGGAAGTCACTATGGCGATTCCTCAAAAAAGGAAAACTAGAAATTCCATTTGACTCAGCTATTCCCTTCTGGGAATCTTTCTAAAAGAGTTAAAGACACCGTATTACAGTGAGGCATGCCTACCCATGTTCACAGCAGCACGGTTCATTGTAACTAAATCTTGGAAGTGGCCTATGTGTCCATCAACAAATGAATCGATAAAGAAAATGTGGTATTGACACATGATGGAGGATTACTTTTCCATAAAGAAAGATAAACTTGAGTCATTTGTAGGAAATGGATCACCTTGAGACCATACTGTTAAGTGAAATTAATCAGACACACAGCTTAAATATTGCATGGATTTTCTTATATGAGAAGCTCAAATTATAAATAAGGAGTAAAATAAAAGATAATAAGAAGTGTGGAGATTGATCTTTCTCAAATTGGAAGGGGATTAAGAGATGAATGAAAGAGAATCAGGGAAAGAGAGTGAAAAAAGGAATTGAAAAGTGCTCTGTACACATGCCAGCTCCACCCAAGGAATAGAAGCATTATGTACTGGAAACGTAGACGAATAAATTTTTAAGAGAATATTTAAAATGATCCGGAGCAAATTATTACAATTTTACTTTATCATTGGATACAAAGTCAGTACAAATTTAATTTTGTTTCTATATGCCAGCAGCAAGCAATTAGAAATGATATTTTAGAAGTTTGCATTTTTAGCAGCATCACAAATCTCAAACATGTGTAACAAATGTAATGAAAGCTCTACAAGGCTGCTACACTGTGAAGTACAAAATCCTACTGAAGTCTATTAGCATCCTATGTAATTGAGTAAAGAATTTTCATTATTAGAAAAGGCAACATTGTAAAGCATCACTTCTTCCAAACTTGATATTGATTCAATACAAACCTAAATTAGAATACAGGAGGATGTTTGTTTGTGGGTTGATGTGATTATTGTGGTGAAAATGGGTAAGCACATCCGAAAATATCTCAGTAGATATAAAGGGATAAGAAGAATCAAATCAGTCTTGAAGAACAGAGTTGAAGAACTCAACTCTATTGGATTTAAAGACATCATACTGATAGGCTACATAAATCAGTATATAGTTGGTAACAAAATCAGTCAATACACGAATGAAACAAAATAATGTATAAACAATTCACTCATATATGGGTCATTAGTTTTTTGCCAAGGTGATAAGATGTGCAGTGAAAAAAAAGATGATCCTTTGCAACCAGTAATACTGGGGGGAATGAAATATAAAAACCAAGTAAAGAAAACTTAGTCCATTCCTTATCAAACCCAAATAGTGAATTCTAAATGAACTATGCCGTCCAATAGGGTTGTCACTTATAACAAGGACCTATTTAAATTCTAGTTTAATTAAAATTAAATGAATTTGGATACATTTTAAAATTCAAACTTAAATAATTTAATGAAAATAAGATTATAATGGAATGTGGAGTGCCTGACTCTCCTTGGCCCCATTTTCACTGCTCAGTAGCTTCCTGTGGCTGATAAGGAATTGTACTATTGATCATCACTGGTGTAGAACATTTTCCATCATTGCAGAAAGTTATTTTGGACAATGCTGTGTTAGTGAGTCCAAGTTTTATGGAGCAAAACAAAAAGAAAAGGGCAGTGTTAGATTGAGGCAGGCATTGTGGTAGAGGAGGATGTGCTATATAGAATCCAGCAGTGACTAACTGGAGAAAGAGCCTGCCAGGAAGAGGTGACAGCAAATACCGACTCCTGAGAGAGGTGATCTTATCAAATGTGTTTAGAAAACAGCAACAAATGCAGGATAGCTGGGGTATGGGAAGTAAGTGGGAAATAGTAACACAGGAGGAGAAAGTCAAGTAGGGAGAGCAGAGAGGGGAAGAGTCATGGGGTTCTTACAACAATGTGGTAAGGTTTCTGATTTTTTTCTTTGCACTCAATGAGAAGATGTTGGGGTGTTTTAAGCAATGGTGGGTGCAATATGACTGCCTTTATAGGATCGCAATGGCTCCTGTGCTGGGAAATGCCTCTCCAGGATGAGGTCTGCAAAGGAATGAGGAGGCTGTATATGCACAATGGGAGTTAGGAAAGCTGTTAGGAAACCATTTAAAGTAATGCGAAAGTCCAGGAAACAGCTGGGGATGGTGGCTTCTTGCCCTGAATAGTATCAATGCAGATGGGAAGGAGATGAGAACTGTACGCTGAAATAACTATAAGATGTCAGAAAATACCACGATTTTTGGTTTGGACAACCAGAGAGTTTGAATTGCTATTATTCGAGGTGTAACCAGAGAAGATTTGAGGGAAAAGATTAGAAGTATGTTTTATGCATTTTGAGTTGGAGATGTATGTGGTCTATTCAAATGCAATGCTCAGGAGGCAGCTGAATATGGAGCAACACTTCCTTCCTATTTGTGCCATTCTAAAAACCACAGGGTAGTGGTAAAAACTAGGGCACTAACTTTCTTTCTTTCTTTCTTTCTTTCTTTCTTTCTTTCTTTCTCTCCTTTCTTTTCCTTTCTTTTTGTGTGTGAGGCGGGGTTCATTATAGAATGTATCTTTAGAGATTTTCATATAGTGCACTTGGTGGCTCTGTTAACATAACCATTGAGGAAACTGCCCAAGCAACCTAACACGTTCTGTGGTTCCCGCATGCTGGTCTTCTGATGAAGCTCCCCAGTCTACGTGACATAAATTCCCAGGCAGCACCCTAGGAGTCTCAACCTCCCTGACTGAGCCGGGCAATGGAACCCAGTGTCTTGGCCAGTCTTCCTGAGTGGTTCCATTGTGTATGCTGGCTTGAAATTTTGGTTTTTCTGATTTTTGTGTGTACAAATGGCTCTGTTTAGTATAATAAATTGAAAAGACTTCACAAAGAAAAAAGAGAACATTTTGTCTCCAGGTGTGGTGGCGCACACCTTTCATCCCACCACTTGGGAGGCTGAGGCAGGAGGACTACCATTGAGTTTGAGGTCAGTCTGGGCTGCAGTGAGCTCAAAGATAGCCTTAAATACAGAGTGAGACCTTTGTGAAAGAAAACTTTGTCAATGTAAGATAAGAATTCAAGTCTCAAAGAATTCCTATTCGGATAGGTTGGATATGGGTGAGATTTAACAGTTTACCACTGCAAACCTGTGAAGCAAGTAGACAAATTCTATGCTGCCAAAAATGTATCTTGGATTACTCATGTACATATGTAATCCCAAGTTTTGCTTTGAAAATTATGTAACTCTAAGTTGATAAATATCTTTCATCTTGATAAATATCTTTTGAAACTCTAAGAAGCACACATACACATACGCATACACAAACACAAAGCTGATTCTCCTATATGCAGTAATTATGTTCTATAAAGGCACTGTGGACACTGGATTAGCAAATACTAAACTTTGGCTCCTAATGGGAAATACAGCAAGATTAAGTGCCTTTGCACCTCTAGTGACAATGTTCTCATCTATCAATACTTCATCTTGCTTTATGTGTAGTTCAGGTTAAAGATACTTTAGTTAATAAATACACATATGTATGTGACTCATTAACATTGAAGTCACCACCAAATCCTTGTATATCACTCCTGAACAATGCTTATCCAATGCACATCACAGCCTTTTTATACTTAGGAATGCTCAGAAACACCTCAGAGGTATCAGATGTCCATTTTACACAACAAAAACATCAACCTGAAGCACAAAACCATGAAAAATGTGTTACAGAACAGATCACAAATAGGACATTGGTTTACAAATTGAGAGTTGAAGCAAGAGACAGGGCACCAACTTGCTCAACTTCAGCTGGGATCATGTATATTGGATACACATATTTTTTGCTGCTCCGTGCGTGTCTGCAAATGACAACAAAAATGTTGGGATTAGAAATACGTTTTAGCAAGTAGGCAAATTCATGAATGAAGAGAGCTGACTGTCTATCTATCTGTCTCTTATATTTACTATGGGCAATAATTCAGTAATGCATTGGCCCTGTGTAAATTACTGTATCGCATCAGCAAGATGTTAAGGGCAGAGACACAGATAATCTCTCTGAGACAGGACGTGTGTCTAGAAGCTCTGTAATATCACAACATAGTCCAACACAAGTGACAGCCCCAGAGCACACCAATCTTAAGTGTTACAGCTTCAAACTCGCCTCCTGTGTCAGGTTTTGTCAATAAGGAAGCCTAGACTCAGGGAGTACAAGGACAGCAGGGTGAAAATATGAGAGGAGACAGGTAGGTTATGAAATAGGCCCTTGATCTCTTTTTCTCACCATGTGAAGGCTTTCCCACTAGGAAAGGTACTTTTGATCAAGGTCTCATTACTTGTATCTTCTAGTTATCCAAATCAGTGTAGCAATTCTGAAACTAAGGGAAAAAATGCTGAATCAATAACTTGCAAATGTGTACCCTGTATAAAAAATCTAAACCTAGAATTAGTGTCTTTCAAATGATTTTGTATGGATTAAAATATCTCTAAACATTACAAGCTACACAATGTAAACAAAAAAAATCTATTTTGAATGGGTAATTTTCCAAACTATGGTAAAGATTGAAATTTCTTTGTGAATAGACTATTCTAAATATAGTTTAAAACTACTTAGGATAAGATGAATCCCAGTGGTTGTCCTCATTGAAATGTAGAGGGTTGTTTTATTCTACACTAAACTCACTGCTTTTTCTGTAATACGATAGTTTTATGTTCAAGAAATTTTTCATCATCAAACATTGCATTGTAAGGACAATTGTTACAGTGGGGAGGAACTGATGAGCACTCTAGCAGTGGCTTTTAAATTTAGTGAGAATGGAAATTCTATGCGTTAAATTTACCACTTCCCACTATACCATTACGGAGATGCTTGAGTTTAGTTTCCCTGACTCAGTAAGTTTAGAGCCCAAAGTCCAAGCCTCTTCATTAATAACAAACACCCCGTGTGATTCTAGCATAAGACATATAGCACAATTATTTTTACTCTACAGGTTTCAATATTAAAGGCTTCTTTATAGCTAAGAAGTTAACAGTGAACTATGAGTACTCCAATGTACCCATGTGGTTTGCTACAGAATGCTCACTCTTTTTCCCTTTCATCCTTTCTGCTTTTCTTAATGCAACTCTTCCACCTGTCCTTTAGGTCTTTATCACATCTGTCACCCTCAGCTATTAAACGTGAAGCGACACAGCTTTGCAACTAACTGTGTTGCTTAAGCAGCATATTTTTTCTTTACGCTGTTATCGCACTAAAAAATAGCAGTCAGCCTAAGGTAAATCAAGTTCTTAATTACTCAGTAGCTTTATTTACAATTCATATTATTAGAAATCTCTTCAGGGAGAGACACCAGTAAGTCCAAATTACCATCCTATTTTTTAAACTTCATAGATTTTTCTGTCTATTTCAGCAATCTCTTCTTATTCATTTCCCCGCGTCTCCTTAGCCCACAATTCTTGTTGCATTTAGTAAAGGATAATTTTCAAGAAAGCAAAATCGTAGCTCTCATACAGGTATGAAAGTAAGTTCTTAAAAATGTATTTTAGAGTGATTTCAATTTATTATTAATGCAGAAATTGGTAAGCTTTTAAGCCAGTTCAAAGGAAAATCCAAAGAACAGAGACATGGATGCACAAGGAATATTGGAATGAGAACTCTTGCCAGGCAGAAACTGCTTGCTTATGCACAAGAATTACTCACTTGTAGGGAACTAATGCTTCTTTTTTAATGCAAAGCAAAACACAAACAAAAACAAAACACAACAAAAACAACTCCCCAAAAACCCCACAAAACAAACAAAACTGCAAGCAAACAAAAGCTAAAAAGCAAAACAAGTCTACCAATTTAGGTGGAAGAATGATTAAATGTAAATATGCTTTGTAAGTTAAAGATAGTAAATTCTCTAGGGAGGTTTAAGGGTTTGTCTCCTGCAGATGCCCTGCCTACTTCCTCAGAGTAATAAAAACCTAAGGATTTGTACCTCTTCCCTTGGAGGAGATTTGTTACCTTCCAGAGGCAAACTCTCCCTGACTCTATGAAGGGAGCAGGTACTCCAGTCGCCCTCTGTCAGCCCCAAGTCTCCCACTGTTGGCTGACTGTCTTGGGTACAAGGACAGCAGGGGTATACCTGGCATGATTGTATCAGTCTACAAGAATCTAGGCTGTGAGGAATCCATGCTAGTGGGAATCCTTGTAAGTAAACAGACTCTGGTCCAAAGCCCTTGTGTTTGTTAGGATAGGCAGATAGGTCGATAAATAGAAAGACAGACACTCACCTCCAGGTAGGTGTAATCTGTATACCACACAGGACAACATGTTAAATTACACGCAGAGTAGCATCTCATTCTCTCCACAGTTTCAGACTTTATTTGCAGTCCTATCGATGAACTACAAGTGACAGTTATAAAATAGCTTAATGTCAGTGAAAGTTTCACAGCCACCATGGATCAGAACCCAATAACTCGGAAGGATATGCTGGCATCTGGGTACCATCTTGTTTTTATTGACTTGTGTGTTTATTTCTTTATTGCTCTAACATGTGTCTTCTGTGTGTTGTGCCAGTCCTTTGTGCTACTGTAAGGAGGCACCATGGCTAGCATGTAAATTTTTAGAATTCACTTATTCTATCCTTCTTTCTGTTTTGCTGTTTTTTTTTTTAAGTTGTGATGAAGTCTATATCTTCCATGGTTACTATTCCTAAATAGGTGTTTACAAATATCTCAGTGACACTTACCTGTCTGGACCAACAGGAGGCTTCCCACTGCGGTCTCCAGACATTGCCCCATTAATCCCTCACGGGAGAGGACATCCTGAAGGCAGGGTTCATGCTTCCATTGCTCAGAATCCCCTGTGATGATTTCACAGCATCTGCCTTGCCCTGGAACTCTAGAGAGGTGTGGCATTTGTTTAACATTGTAACGTTTTTAACTAGAAAATAAAATTGCTTAAAGAGACTATTGCGATATTGAGATATGTCAGAATGTCCAAAGGAAATATTTCTATGAGCTCCCTTTTAACGGTCGCCATGCATTGTGGCCTTGAGTTTCTTATCACGTCCTAAAAACCCTTTAGACTCTTGTGTTAATTGTGACCCAATGGATGCTAAACTATAGAAAGTTTCTCTCTTGGTGCGACCTGAAAGGCACAGAGACAAAGGGCTCCAGCTGGCTTATTGTCTTGCTCTTTGGGCAGCTACTGGCACACACCACTGATTCACCACAAGAAAAGGTGAGCACTTCTGCTCAACAGTGCATGCACAGCCCAGCAGAAATGAGACTGACAGATTTTCCTGTTTAATGATAACCTTAAACTTCCAATAGTCATGTCTGAGTTGGCTAAAATGAGAACGATTCTGACTTACTCTTTTGTCCACTTCTGCCAATTTATTTTCCAAGTTTGGCAGTCGAGGCTCAGATTTAACTTGACTTTCCTAGGGGCACAGATCCATGCCAGGTTCACCATCACATCTCCTGATGGCCTCTACTCTGTCCTGCTGGACGCCCGTAGTTAATTCCATTAGCTAATAGATCATGTCCTCTTTGAGAAAAGCATCTTACTGATAAAGCTCTAGGGCAGTCATGATGAACCTTTTAGAGTTTTCAGTGATACAAACAGCACGCTGCAACACGTGTGCCATAGTTTCACCACCACTGCTCTGGGGTGGACTGGAATGCAAGAAGGAAATAAAAGTATCAGCTGTGGTTTCCCAGGAAAGTAACGGTCCACACACAGAAGGCGATAAGGCTTCCCCATTGTCTGTAGCTGACCTCACCTGATGACTGAACAAGGGTGGGAATGAACATTTTCAAAGTCAATCTCCTTATCTGGTCTGCACTGTTGAGTCCTGTGAATATCAGTTAAAAAGAGGTGGAAAAACTCTATGAGCTGTTTTCTTCCAATTTGCAGTATTCCTCAGTACCATCGAAAAGTTGTGATTTAGCAGCAGATAAGCAAGAGATTTTTGACGATTCCTACTCTGTTTGTGACTTATTAAACCGAGGCCTTTTGAGTAATCTGTTCCTGTGCCTGCCTACACTGGAACCAATACAACATGGAAAGGGAAAGTTGGGGATGGGGGCAAACACATGCAACTTCTACTACAAACACCGCAGAATTTTAATTTCTTCAAAATAATTTTGACAATCAGAATGATGGAAATGTGTGTAGACACTCAGGTACAAGTGGTGGAAGCTGTTTATTTTCAGTGTTAAATGAGTTGCTCTGTCCAATGTGTTCATTTTCAAAGAGTAGCTTCCCACTACACTGTCAAACTACATAGATCACATGGTACCAAAATAAATATTTGAAAAAAATTTTTAAAAAGAGATAGATGTATACTCACTTAAATGTTAACAAAAGAGAGAATATGTATGTGTGTGTGTGTGTGTGTGTGTGTATGTATTTACTTGATTTTCTTCGTGTAGGTAACATAAATACTTTATAAGAATAAAAAGTAATTGCTTATATTCTGTAATACAAAATATTTCAACATTTACAGTGTGCATCTTTTCTCACATTGTAACATCACTGAATTCTGGCTATATCAACAATCAATAATGTCTTGCAATTACAATAGGTAGCACTTTCCTCTCTTGAAGGAAAACAAAATAATGATGCATTCTTTACAAAAAAATGAAATATCAGACTTGATGAAATGAAATGTTTCACAAAAATATAGATTCTCTAATAGTCTTCATCATAAATATTTCTAGCTAAATAAAATGAGAAGGGACAATAAAATCACTGTCAATGCATGGTGATAGTATACATTTCAGGGAAAAGAGTTACTTTACTATAGTTTAAAATTTTAAAGATCCTTTCGTGTTGAATCTACTTCTCAGAGAGGTTAGAGGGCTAGACAGATTTGACTCAGATAAAAGGTGATTTTGATTTTCTTTATTTATTTTAACTTTTGCAGACTAGTGATGGTCTCCTCTCTTTCTTCCCCCATTTCTGCATACAAGAAACTGCATGGGCCATCATACAGCACAACGGCTCTGACATCACGAGAGTCAGAAATACTCATCCAGAGAACCCATATGCTGGCTTTTTCGAGTACTCTGCCAGCATGGAGCAACTCCAGGCCACAATTAACCGTGCAGAGCACTGTGAACAGGAACTTGCTTACTACTGCAAGAAATCACGGCTTGTAAATCAGCAAGGTAAGTAAACTGAGGCATCTGTCCTGCTGTTTGTGCAGCCTGCTCACTCAACCATCTCATGAGGATTTCAATTCCACCGAGGGTGCTGAGGGACCACGTGTTTAGCACACATGTCACGGTCTGGAAGTCACAGAGATGCTTTTGCCTGGAGAAAGGAACAAGGTCAATTTGCATTGAGCTTTGTTCGAAGCCCTGATTTCTTTCAGACGCTCCTTCTGGCCTTAATGGGATAACTGTACAGTAAGGATTCATTCTGATCCTCTGTGAACGCACAGGGTTTATCCATATAAAGGGCAAGTGACACCTAAGCTTCGCTTTATCATGGAAAAGAGCTAATACAAATATGACTTCATTTCTGAAAGTGACTGTTCTGTGTGGCTCTTTTTCATGAGTTGTTGACAGTTCGCCTGTGGGGATAATTGAAAATTAGAAAAGGCTGCTGCTGGGAACAGTTGATTCAGTAGCTCAAGAAGAAATCCAAAAACCAGTGTTTTTGTGTGTGATACGGGGGATCCAAATCAGAGATATTCTACTACTGAGCTACATCCTCATCTCACGTTATTTTTATTTTGAAACAGAGTCTACCTAACTTGTTTAAATTGGCCTTGAACTTGCAATTCTTCCACCACAGTGTCTCAAGTAGCTAAAGTCACACGTGTGTGCCAGTGCGCCTGGTAAGGAAAAAACCCATCTTAACCCTTTCTTTTATTCTGTCAAGAACAAGTCTCCTAAATTCTGGTTTAGGGTTTATATTTTTCTCCCTTTAGAATGTCTCAGGAAGTGGGGGTATCTCAGATTCCTCCTCTTCTGCCTTAGATCAGGTCCTATCCAATATGGGGGACCTTCTCCTTGGACAAAGTGTATGAGATTTCTCACCCACTGCCTGGCTTGCCATCTTACCATATCTTCTACCCATGGAACATGTAACCCAGAATATTCATCTTTAGGAAGGAAGTTAACCTTTAGGAAACACTGCTTCCTTCACGACTGTCCTCCATTTAAGAAGTGCTCCTACCTTTTGCCGCTCACATGTCCAACACAGACCTTCTGCTTGGAGCCAGGGACTGTGTGTTCTGGTCAGATTTGCTGATGTAGCCTTTGTTTCTGTCCCAGCCCACTGTATGCTCGCAGTGATATTTGGGTGTGTTTTGGTTGAGATGTTAGAGAAGATTCTAAGACCTCTGTGCAATAAAACTACTTCACTAATGTTCCCTCCTGGTTTTATGCAGTTCTAGGACTACAGTTCCATGTAGAACAATAAGACTCATTTTAAAAATGTATTTCATAGGAGTATTATGTCATATAGATCATCTATAAAAATGTTGAGCTCTTAATGTGACGTTTGAACCTTTCTCTTCCATTTAAGCATCTCTCCTATTCATTCTCCATCCACTTAATACTAGATTATTTTCTCTCCTATACCAGAGTTGCCTCCCACACTTTCCCCTCACCTTTTTCAGAATGGTCTCATGTAGTCTTTGATCTCTCCAGTCTCATCTTGCTTGGCCCATCATAAATCTCATCTCCCGCTAAAAATTCAATCCTATCTGTGAATGAGGATCAGACAGTAGCCGTGCGAAAGTTATAAGGTTTATAGGTGAGGAGAGAGGTAACTTCAGGGTCCAGGTCATTTATTTTCTAGATATGGAACTTAGATGAATCTCTGATTTGTCAAATGAACGAATGGTTCAATGATTAATCTCTGTCTTTGCCTTCTGTCCTCTGAAATGGTGCCAATAAAGCCATTCTCCCAGGGTTATTGTGATGATTGGATAGCATAACTCATGCAGAGTGTATTGGTGAGCTCCTCTTCTTTTCACCTCTCCAGAGCAGTGTGATTGTAGTTCACCATACCCAGTTTAGTATGGAATTGATTATTCACCGTTGCTGAATATTTGTATTACTCCTCTTGGTGTGATCTGGTCCATGTTCATCCTTGTTGTCATAAATGGCAGAATTTTCTTCTTTTTTAAAGCTGAACAATATGCCATTGTGTATATATCAAATTTTCTTTATCTATTCACCCTGTCAGTGGACAATTAAGTCGTATCTATATCTTGGCTATTGTGAATAAGGCTGCAATAATTATGGGAGTCTCTTTGAGATAATAGAGGACCTTATGCTAAGTGAAATGAGCCAAACACAGAAAGACAAATACTTCATCAATAATCTCATTTATATGTGAAATCTAAAATGTTGAATACATGGAAATAGAAAGTAAAAGTAGCTACTGAGGGCTAGAAGTGGAAGAGTGTGCAGTTGTTGACCAAAGAGTGCAAAGTTGCAGTTATAGTTAACAATAATGTATTAAAATCATGGTATTGAAATAATAGTGGAGGTCTGGATTGTTTGCACCCCACCATAGTAGCTCTGTGAAGTGATGGATATGATAATTGGTGTGATTATAGTAATCATGTCACAATGCATAGGTACCTCAAAGTATCATGCGGCACATATGATATATGAATATATACAATTTTTGCTTGTCAGTTTTACCTGATTACACTGAAAAAATGAAGCAGAAGGAAAGGCAGTTATTGATGTTAAGAGCCAAATGGTAATAGAACCAGGTAACAAAATTCCCAAAGAAGTAGGGAACAAGTACCACACAAATTAAAGTGATGATTAACATGAAAGACTGTCATCTTTGTGGCCAGTAGGACCCATGAATCATCTAAACTTTTTGAGCCAGGATGGAGAACCCTTGGTAAAGACAGCAGTAAACTTCAAAGGCTAAGGGACAGGGAATAATCGTAATGTTAGTACAGAGTTTTCCTCAGATCCATGATCCTTGCATTACTTTGGGATGTGAGGTACAGGTAAAAGTAGAGAGACTGAAAAGGAGAGAACAATTTAGATTCTGAGGTCTCAATAAGAAATATAGGAAGTAGAACAGGAAGGTGACTTTAGATTTAGAGTTTCAGATCTCAGTACATTGGCAGTCTCAAATGACAAGGAAGCTATAACTGTAGATAAAATGGAATGTTATAAAAATATACCTTCATTAGCTAAGGATCTATGCCTCAGCACCATGGAAAGATGATTATTGGGATTCTTCAAGTCAGTTAGGGTTTTAAAATGGAAAATGGAATGTTCTAACTGATCACTAGTATTTTTTTAATTTTAATTTAGAATTTTTATTTTATATGACTTTTGAAATTCTCTCTTAAAAACTATTTATATTATTTAGTACTCTTTAAAAAGTTTTGGATGTACCCAAGACTATGTATCACTAAAATATTCAGGAAGTTCTACTTTATAGGGAAAATAGAAAATTAGGTAAGAAAATATGATTTTTATATTCAGGAATAATGATTTCTTTTCTATCTATGAGCCTATGCAGTGTGATCAAATACTGGGTTGAATATTGACACGTGATTTGTAAAAATGGTGGAGTAAAAGACTCATTGGCATTAATTCCCCCTTAAAATACCCTCTCTCACTTCTAATTCACTTAGTCATTTTTCTTGCTACTTTTTCAAACTGTTCTGGAAGTGCTGTTTGGGGAGTGTCTTAGTTGTGCTGTCCTAGCTGCCTCCAGGTCCTGAATCAGTTCATGTATTTACCTTTCATGGTCATTTTGACTTTGGAAGAGCCAGAAATCGCACAATGTCAGGCATGGTGAATAGGTGGATGAGGGTACATTGCAATGCTTTAAACATTTGATTAAAGAAGGGTGAGTGAAAACTACGTTTAAATAAAAATATTTATTACAATAAAAGAAACATTGTCATTAATCTTCCTTAAGATACTCAAGATATTCCCCCTCACTTTGAGCACACTTATCCCGTCATTCTTGGCAATGTGTCTTCTACTGTGATAAGCTGGGGTTTATTTATTTATTTGTTTATTTTTATTTTGGTACTGGAGATCGAACCCACAACCTCACACCTGCCAGGCAGGCACTTACACCACTGAGCTAAGATAAGCTGTTTTTAAAAAATTAATCACTGACTATTTTTGATCACTCCTTGTAATCTTTTCAACTACAC